>JAFCMP010000156.1:0-145150 GCA_017506865.1 Tribonema minus
TGGGGGCCATGCAAGCCGTCATCACTTGCGACACAGTTGCTGGGCTCAGTTTTTTCCCCTCAAAGATGAAACATATAATTACTTAGTCCTAGCGACTCACAAATGGCATTCTCAAATGCAAAGCAGCTGTTGTACGTATGGACTTGTTTTATAAAGGCCCAAGGGAGGCCGGGTTGCCTATGCAATCGAAAAGCTTGCGTCAACGCAGCAGCCTAGTCTGCGCTGTGCCCTAGGAGTTTGGATACCGGCGCCGCAACACAGCCCAGCATTCGCGCTCCACGTGTGTATGCCATGACGCGCTCCGCCAACTCCCGCGCCAGCGATATGCTCAGCTCAATGTGGATCTGACGCTTAGCTAACCCGGCCTTGCGTAACACATCTGCCTTCCCCCCCCTGAGCACAGTGCTGAGTGCATTGCCAACTCCTTAACAAAAAGGCTTGTCTGCTTGCCCAGCCGTCCGTACGACTCCTGCACGAATGGCACAAAAGCCCAAGATGACGTCAAGGTGCCGGTGTGGTGCTTGACCTTCGCGTCCTCCCCCACCCCAGCAGCATAGCCGTCCGTGTTCGAGGCATTTGTTTTGCCTGTCAGGTACGAGCTCGCTGTGGGTGCGCGCACACTTGTGTCTAGCACTATTCCCTTGTTACGGTATGCACTGCTAAAGTGCAGACACCCTGGGTCAATGACTGTGTCCGCCCGATACCCCGGTACCTTGAAGACGCTAGCGTCCTCATTGCGGACAATAGAGACATGGTGCTGTCTCAAGATGCGCTGTAGGCACCGCTTTTGGGCAGTGTGTGTCGCGTTGTGCCCCCGTATGTGCTGGCTGGGGCAGCTGATCGCATGCGTGGAGGTGGGGCTCACGTCACTGCACCGCCATGGGCACACCTCGCCCTGTATGCCCCACCCGTCTATAAAGATCGCAACCATAATCATCGTGGCTGCTGCCATACTGGACATGGGCGCCGCACCCGGGCGGTCATTGGCAGCGGGTGGCACGCTCATCCACGCCATTGCCCCGGACGCACGCTGGCTGCGCAGCTGCGCCAGGACCCGCGCGCTAGCCTGTTGGCGGCGGCGGCTGGTGTCACGCAAGTCACCAATAAGTGTAGCCTGCGTCGGCTTGCCCACGGCACCAGCCGAGGCAGCCTCTAGGTCCTCCACCAGGCAGTCCTCGTATTGACGTCGAAGAACATTTGAAAGGCCGGCTTGTAGTCCGTGCGTGAAGTGACCGCGCCGGCGGCGGGGCACTACCTTTCTGCAGATCTCGTCAGCATAGGCCTCCCAGTCGTCGTCGTCGTCCTCCTGCCCGCCGCTGCAGCTGCTTTCTTCCGCGCTAGTTTGTGTTTTAGCGGGCGTGGAAGAGGCAGCCGCGGCAGCGGCTTGAGGGCCAGGTACGGTCGCCGCCGCAGCGGCCGCCTCGGCGCCAGGCACAATGCCGTGGGTGTGTGGGGCTGGCTCAGTGGTCCCCGTCTCCGTGACGGCAGTTGCGGCGTAGATCGCTTGCACCGCAGTGGGGAGCGTCGACGCTGCGGCCGTTGTATCCGCTGCCCACCGTAGCAACGATGCTGGGAGCTGCTCGGCCACAGCTGTGCGTGATTTTTCGCCGCCATCAGCTGTCAGCGCTCGCGTAGAGCGTCGCACGGCCTCGATGATTGGCGGCAGTCCCTGGTCCTCGCGTATTGCGCATGAGTGCTGCGCGAACCAGGTGACTGCGCCGTGTTCGTCAGTGCCGAGCCTCAGGGCCCCTGCTGCCACAGTGGCATGAATTATTGCAGGCCGCAGTGTTGTGCATGCCTGGGCCGTGTATGCGGCTGGTGCCAGTAGCCCCAAAAGCGGCATGCCCAGACCGCCTCGTCGCTCCGGCAACCGTGACGCCCGCAGTGGCACTGCGATGTCCGTGAGTTCTGGCGGGCCCAAGCGCGGCAATACCAGCACGCTGCCACTGCTGGCTACCTCATTGTCACCAGCAGTGCAGGCGGCCAGCAGGTGTGACTTCATGACTGCCGCGGTAGCGCAGCCGTGCAGGTGCAGCATGCGTTCAAGCGTCCATGCACAGAACCCGTCAAATGCGTGCAGCCATGTCTCACTCAAAGCCGTGTCAACGACCCGAGCTAAGAAGCCCATGCGCTTTGTCAGTGACCTGCGCAGAATGAATTGTGCTGCCTGTAGGTGATGCCGCGCCATCCCAGCTAGCTGCCACGACAATCGCCATGTCCCTGCGTCAACAAGATGCTTGCTCATGGCAGCATGCACATAGGCTGGGTGCCCTACCGGTACCCCGACCGACGTAAAGCCCTGACTGGATTCTGGCATGGTGGCGTCCACAAACGGTATGTCAAGGGCGCGCAGGCGTGCTCTGGCCGCTTCATCAAACACTGTGCCGCGCATGGCAATGGCCAGCGACTTGTCTGGTCGAACGCGTAGGCCCCCTGCCGCAAGCCGACGGATCACCTCTGCCACCCCAGCGGCCGCTGCATCGTCGAAGTAGGCAGCTTGCAGCACGTTGAGGTCATCCAGGAAAGCGCAGTGCGGGGCTGGCGGTTCCGCTGTGCTGTGGCCGTAGGCCGGCATACTGCCGGGCGTCGCACTCACTCCATCAGGGTAGAAGAGTAGGAATGCCGCTGCCACTGCAAAGTACAGCGGCCCTAGAGGGTCCCCTTGCTGGCACCCTAGGTGGGAGCAGATAATGCGAGCTTCACCGTTCACCTCCACTCGCATCTCTGGGGCAGTGTCACCACAGTATACGGACTCAAAGTGCGGGAGCAGCTCCGGACAGAAGAGCATAAGTCCCCGCACAATGGCGGCGCGATCCACACTGTTAAATGCGTTCTCACAGTCCAGCTGGATTGTGGTGCCATACAGCTCGTGCCACACGCGCGCGCGCGCTGCCACATGCTCGACGCCAGACCGGTATCCTACGCCAAACTGCGACATGGAGGCCAGCAGCCCCGATATTTTGCCCTTGACACCCCGTGCCGCTGTGGACCCGAGGAGTCTGCGCCAGACACTGGAGCAGGCGATCGGACGCCGCTTCTGTCCTATGCCTGAGAGGGCCGCGGCGCGGAGAAGCCGTTGCGATTGCTCCGGCAGCAGTTCGGGCTCAACAAGCAGCGTCGTGAACACCTTGGCCAGGTGATGGGCGAATGCCGGTTCCATCACATCCGATTCTGAATCACCAGCTAGTCCTGGCGAGGCACTGCCCACGGGGCGGGTGGCTGCTTTCACTGGTGCACCAGGCCCAGCGGCCATCAAGAGGTGTTCATAGCGTAGGCCGTCCAGCCCTCCTGCCTTCCCCGCCCCTGCTGCGGACAAGGTCGACAGTATGTCTGTCGCCTCCACCTCGAGGCGCCGTCCGGCTGCGCTGGCAGCATCCTCAGGCCTATCGCTGCGATCATGCGCCTGACCCGATTCGAAGACGGGACTGCCGCTGCCAGCGGGCCCGGCGGTCGTTGCCACCCCTGCGCCGTGCAAGCAGTGCCGCCGGGCGTCGCGTACCAGGCCGCGCACTTGCTCCATTGGCGTATCGACTACCCCGGGCCGGGTGCCAGTTTCAGGGTGCTTTGCTGCCAGCACCTGTGCCGTGACCTCGTCTGCTGGGGCGCATGCTTCACGCGCCTCTAGTCGTGCGGCAGCCAGGCCTACCCCCCGTCGCTTGCCTGAGAGGGCAGCGCATGCTGTTTGCTGCCTGGAGTCAGCCTCCGTCCAGTCGGCATCGAAGTTCGTTTGTGCCGACGCCGTAGCTGCGTTGTTTGGTTTGGGGGCCCGCAGCGCCGCTGCTGCTGACAGCGTCTTTCTCAGTAGCTCCGCAAAGTCGCCAGACAGCAACGCTGCCAGCCGGGCCGCAGGCGGCATACCGGTTCCCTCCGGTTGCCTACCAAAGGCCATTGCTGCTAGCAGGTGCAGCAGCCTGTAGCCGCGCTGCACTAGAGTCTGAGAAACCTGATGAGCAAACGCCCCGGCACCATGGTGGAGGCGCACCCGTGCCGCCTCACGTGCACTGTCTGTGGCGTCCGCCAGTAGTCGTGTGGCGTGCTCCACTAGCCGTGCCCACTGGGTGCACTGCAGCTGAGTGCGGAAGGGGTTGGCAGTCGTGGTGAACCGTAGCAGCAGTAGATCCGCCTCATTGGTCTGGTCAAGTGCGTGGACGACCGAGGGCGTCGAGAGGTCCCAAGCCAGGGATGCTCGTGACTGGGGCTTTGAGGGCCTGCCACTGGTGGTGGTGGTCGGGGGGGGCGGTGACGCGGCATCGTCCGGCGGGTCCAAGTCCATGTCCGCCCATCCCACGGCCGTCCCGTGGGGGGGGCTGCTGTCCTGCAGCCTTAGGCTGTTAGACTGAGTGCGGCTGCCGGCGCTGCCAGGCGGTGCTGCAGCAGCTGCCGTTCGGCGCCGGCGTTGCGCGCCGGTTGCCGTGGCCGCCGGGCGTTTCTTGCTGGACTTTGAGTTGGCAGCGCCACTAGCCGGCACCGCCGGTGGCTTTGGAGGTGTCGCTGCGGCAGCCCCCGCCGCCGCGGCCGCGCCGTCGCTACCCGCACCCCCGCCCTCGGACTGGCCCGGGGGTACTGCCGGGCGTGCGCGCGTGGGGGCGCTTCCATTCCGTCGACACGTGTGGCATGGCGAGGTCAGCGCGCATTGCCTCTGCCCCGCGCTGGCTGACATATGGACCAGACCGCAGGCACCTGTGCATGCACTCAGCTTCCTTACCGCCCGTAGGAAGTCTTCTGCCGTGCAACCATACATGGTGCTCATCTCCTGCACACGCTTGGCATGGTGTGCCCCAGTGTTGCAGGTACTGCTGCCTGAAGGGGCACGGTCACCGGATGGGTCGTGATCAACCTGCTGCCGGATGCCCTTGGCGTATGCTGCCGCCAGATTTTGCTGACAGTGTGATGTGCTCGCCTCAGGGTTCAGCATCGACCTCGTGCAGCTACCACCGTTGAAGTGGGCCACTACCGGTGCCATGCGGCTCGCAGCTGACAGTTTGCCTCGCTGTTTGCTGTCCTCTTTCTGACCAAGCTGCCAAAATGCCAGTGTGCATAAAGGACACCTCAGTGGCTCAGGCTGCTGTGGCAACTGCAGCGCAGTACGGGGCTGTGTCCGACTCGGAGCCGTGATGTGGGTGCTGTTAGCTTGAGTGGTCGCCGACGCTGTCATAGTGGTTGGCAAGGGCGGAGCTGCCGCAGGGGCGACAAGCAGTTCAAAGTGTCCCACATTTGTATATAGCCCAGGCGGCGTCCACAGCACATCCAGATGGCAGTCAGGCTGAGCTGGAGTTGCCGGTGCGAATACCGCTGGCAGCCCCATCAGTTGTGCCAGCACCAGCCCTGTTGATTTTTGCGTGCTGCCAGTGGCCTGAGGCTCGGCCTGCCACACCGTCACCGAGACCGCGTAGACCGCTGCAACAATGGCCCACACAGACAAACCGAGGGGCCGTCCCCACACGCCCTCTTCCTGTAGGCGTTGCAGCAGGAGCGTGTGCCCGCTGTCCGCGCTGTCCGTTTCATTTGTGCCGTACTCGATTGCGAGGCAGCGAGCGCGTGTCCCGTACGTGTCGAATTGTTCACGTGTACACGCAGGTTGGGCTGCTGCATGCGCGGTCAGTTGACGCATCGATGACATGCTGGCCCCTTGTTTGCCCGCCCCCTGCGTGACGTATGCCACCATCCCGTCCAGCAGTGCCTCTCGCATGGCAATCACCAGTGCTGGGGCCGGCAGTCCGTGCTCAACTGCGACGCTGTCTATGCCGTGTAGAGCTGTATGAATCAGGCAGTTGCCGTTGCCCACGTTGCTCACGGGGCGAAGCTCCCCACCACGTGCTAGCGTCGCTGTGTTTTCCCCAAGCGCCTGTTTGTGGAGTGCCTGCAGGCCCGTGTGCCAAGTGGAAAAACCATAGTTGGTGGCTTTTGCCAGCGCGTCTTGCTGCTCCTCCACGGTGACTGTATGGCACACGGTTGAGGGTATCCGGGTCGCCACCGTCACGGTGGTGACCTTCGCCGGCCCGGATATTGGTGCTGAGGGGGCAGAGGCACCGCCCCTCGGCGGTGTGGTGGCTGGTGCCAGGGGTGCACGAGAATTGTCGCACTGGGCCTGTCGCTCCTGCGTCCGCCGTCTGTGTTTACCTCTGCGTCGACTGCGCTTTCCACTGGCAACCATAGCCGTGACAGGTGCTGTCTCGGTCATTGTTGCGTGGGTGCTGTTATCACCAGCCTGCGTTACGTCTGACTCACCACGTTTCCCGGCTGGCTGGCGAGGCGACCTGGCAACGACCGGTTCCCTAAGGGAGAGTTGGTCAAACACCGTTGCCAGGTCATTACCTTCTTCTCGGAGGGAGAGCAAGCTGAACGTGACCGTCAGGTCATGCATCTGACTCACCAGCGGTGCGCAGGAAGTCCGGCCCAGCAGGGTCTGTGTTGCTGGCGCGTCGCTGGGCGCCGGCCGCATATGCAGTCGGCGTGACGTGCGGCAGGGTCCAAGCTTGGTACCCGTCGGCCAAGCGCAAAGCACCGTGACGCGTGCCCGATTGGGGGCAAGGGCCAGTGCACGTACCCTGCGCGCGAGTGCGCCAGCCGCCCCCAGCAGGCCTTGCCAGTGTGATCCCGTCGGGTCCCTGGGGCATTCGCTAGACTGAGCGCCCGCTGCGACAGCAGCTGCGGCACTGCCAGGTGTGCTGGGCACACGATCGTTGCTTGACATCGTTGCGCCGCTATCGCTAGCACGACTTTCGCCAGGCAGCACACCCATTGTGCTGCTCCGGGTCAGTCTCGGCAGCGGCGCATCTGCCACACCGTCCAACGTAGATGCATGGGCTTGCCTGGGGTCTACCCCCAGGTGCTCGCATCCGAGGAATTTGCGTATGGGACCACATTTGCTAGCGGCGGCGAGCAGCGCGGCTGTTGGCTTCAGGCTATTCCCCCCACCAACAGCTGCACCACCCGCTGCCGCCGCGCATGTCGTTGGTCGGGTGTGTATGTCAGCAATGTGATCATGGCCTGATGCACGGTCACAGCCTGACAGTGTGCATGCTGTCGCGGCGACCGGGCCTGCGAGGCAGTCGGCGCAGCGCCACACGTCGCACTGGTCCAGGGCCCCTAGATCACCAGATGGTGTCGTGGCGCTTGCTGCTGTGCGTCTGATGAAGAGGTTGCCGCACCCGTCGCAGACCTGCTCTAGGCCGCCGTATATTGGTCGGTGGTCTAGGAAAAGCTGAACATGCAGTTCTGCAAATTGCTTCCCTTTCCCTGTGTGGCGCGTGCGCTGGTGTGCACATGCGTGTGCCGCTGGGCAATTCTTTCCCGGGGCCCGAGGATTTGCTCGCACTATGAACTTGTCGCACATGCGGCAGTCCAGCCCCGGGATATTGACCTTCCGGTTGGCAGCGGGTGTCTTGGCGGGCGCCAAAACTGTCATAGCGGTGATGCCGGATATTGGGTGCCCGTTGCGACTGTTACCGTCAGAGGTGACGCTGCCGCCTGACAGAGAGGCGCCGCTGCCAGCTGGCTGCAAAGACCGGGACGTGATTCGTCTCTGGTGACCCGCCGGCCCAGGTTCGCCAACTTCCATCGGTACAGGCATGGTCACGGTGACCGGCTTTGCCAGCGCACCGCCAGACTGTGGCTCTGGACGGGTGACGCTGCCAGTGCTTTGGGCGCTGGCGCGGCGCCGACCCCGCCGGGGTGCAGCCGCCCCACGTTCGCCGCCCGGTGCAGCAGCCGCTGCGGCCGCTGGTGCTGTTGTCACCATGTCTGCAGTACATGGGGTTTCCGCTGCGGTGACCTCCATCGGCTGAGGACCGGGATGCCACTGGGGAGAGGCGCCGCTGCTAGCTGGCTGCGAAGGCCGCGACGTGATCCGTCTCTGGTGACCCGCTGGCCCACTGGTAGGTTCGCCAACTTCCATCGGTACGGGCACGGTCGTGGTGACCGCCTTTGCCAGCGCACTCAGTTTGCCAGACGGCGACTCTGGGCGGTTGATGCTGCCAATGCTTCCGAGGCGTCCCAGGGGCGGCCCGGCGCTGGCGCCGCGACGCCGACCCCGCCGGGATGCAGCTGCCCCGCGTTGGCCATCTGATGCGGCAGCGCCTGCCGGCGGTTTTGGCACCATGTCTGCCGCACGTGGCGTTGCCGCCGCCGTTAAGTCGGAGGTAACCTTGCGACCGCATGCAGCGGCGGCTGTGACAGTCGTCCGTGGCTGTGCAACCACCGGGTTGGCCGGTGCGGGCCCCGCCGCTGGTGCGGCAGTGGCAGCCGTCACTAAAGGCGTTTTCCGCCGCGAACGTCGTTTTGGCATTGGCGTTGTCGCTACTGGTGAATCCGGCGGCAGTGTCGCCCGACGGCGTTTATTTGCCGCTGGTGGCGGTAGTACCACCAAGCTCAGTACAATCATCGCTGCTGGCGGCAGTGCCTCCCGTAAACTCGCCGCTTGAGACTCCGAGTCACTGGCAGGCTGATGCCGCGGGCGCTTCGTCTGTGAGCATCCCCTGTCACAGTGATTAGCGGCACCTGGGCTAGACAGATGGCGGCGGCGCTTCTTGACGTGCGCGTGGCTGCCACTGCCCTGAGGCTCGTCCGAGTCGGCTGACGACAAGTGTAGTCTGCGCATGCTTCTGCACAGCTCTGCAACCTGACTGCACACTGGCACCTCTGGCATCGGCCGCGGTCTAGAGCTCTGGGCCATCAGCTGAGGTGGTGGCGGGCCGGGTATCGGTGGCGGGTCCGGTATCGGCGGCGGGCCCGGTATCGGCGGTGGGCCCGGTATCGGCGGCGGGCCCGGTATCGGCGGGGGGCCCGGTATCGGCGGCGGGCCCGGGATCGGCGGCGGGCCCGGGATCGGCGGCGGGCCCGGGATTGGCGGCGGGCCCGGGATCGGTGGCGGCGGCGGTATCACTAGGCGTACCCAACGGCCAACACCATGGCGGCGTCTGCGGCGTGTGTCAGATTGGCGTGCAGCTTTGACCTGCCACCACCACAAGCCAGTATTCAGCCCGTGGTTGCGCTGTTCCCGTTTGCGTTTCAGAGGTGACCCCTCCCCACGTGAGGCAGGGCTGGTAAGCCAGTGGAGAGCCATAGCTTTGAAAGGCGACTTTGAGGCGCGAGAAAAAAAAAAAAAAAAAAAAAAAAAAAAGAGCCCAGGCTCGGTCTCGAATGCGCGGCTGCCAACCGCGAATACTCCCCTGCACAACTATACCACTTTCAGTTCAAGATCCCGTCCTGCTCTGGTGTATCTGTTGAGGTGCTTCTCCCGCCGTCGTGAAACGAGCGGTGGTGGAACGAGTCGGTGTGCTCAAGCTCTCTGCCTCTGACCAACACAAGGCAGCTGGGCTGAATGCAATGCTGTGCAATTCGTGTCCTTGCCGCTGCAGTGTCGTGGTCCTGTCGTGTCTGTGCGTGTGCTGAATGCAGTCAGTCTCTGCCAGGCGAGGTCCCTTGTGCGGCTGCAAATCAAGCTGGTCAGCAAGCGTTCAAACCTTAATCTGGTGAACTGCTATCTACTGCCCTGCGATCCAGTGTGCCCTAGGTTCCCCCTTCCCGATCCGTCGACGGCGATATCGTCTGATGTTTTGTTTTTTTTTGTTTGTTTTTTTTTAGTTTGCCCTTCTTGTGCTTCGGCCGATGTCGCTGTGTGCGTAGGTAGCTTTAGCAATATCAATGCGAGGCTTACTTGCTTACACCGGCGACCCACGCTGCGTGTCTGGCCTTGTTCGCCTCAGGCCCGCGGTGGAGCGAAAATCCGCTCTCTAGTCCTCGGCTGTAGCCAGGCCGACAGGTTGAGCGTGCGGTGCTGCTGTGCCCTCAGTGTCCCCTGTGCATCCTCGCCTTCCGCGCCGCCGCTCCGCCAGCGGCTCCTCCTTCGCTGCCTCCTCCTTGTGTAATAAAGAAGTACTGTTGTACTGGCAGCAGAAAAAAGCGTTTTCCGCAAGGCCAGCTGCAGGCCCACTCATTTCTTTGTTGTAAGAGAACTGGTTCTGCCAATGAATTTCACACATGTCTGTGCATTGCATGATGACCCTCAAAAAACGTTTGCGCGCTGCTGATTGGCCTGCAGTCCGCTTCGAGCGTGCTTTTCTGCTGTATGAAAGCTGACCTCTCCACTGAAACTCAGAGCCATTTCTCAGGAATGCATAGTTTGTACAGTGAAGATGACCTGGCAATATTCTTCCTTTCACCACATAATGTTCAAAGCTTTTACCTCAAGGCATACCCTTGTTGCTACTATGCTGATGCCAGGTGGACGGTGAACGGCTGTATACGGCTGTTTTCCGCCTGAGGAACTCCACGCACCCGGCACATCTCCTGACCTTCATACGACTGCAGTTGAAGATCTGTGAGCCTTGCTCAAGGAATATGCTCAAAATATCCAGGTATGCAGCATCTGCATTGCAGTACATGGGCCGCAAACATCTGACGCTCATGCACTAGACCTGCTTGTACCTGTTCTGCTGCGGCCTACATATATAAGCGTGTTTTTGCAGAATCTGTTGTGCCTAGGTCCAGTTGAAACAGAAGTACAACGTATGTAGTTGGGCGTTGGGCCGGCACTTCAAGAAGTAAGTCCAGCGCGACAGCCAAACGGCTCAAATCTGCTGCTGCATGCGTTGGCATTGGCCAGCGTAGAACAGGTGCTCTAGAGGTATGAAGTCAGTATTGAAGAAGTTCATGTTGAAGATCAAGGTGGTCAAGGGGGCTCTGTGCTTGAAGGGTTTTTTGTCAAAACTAATGGTTGCCACCCTTGCTGTCACACAACAACCTGAACAACTCGGCCTTTGCAGGTGTATGCACTGCTTTATGTGCCAGAATGTATTCCTCTTGAGTCCAGCAATCAACTTGCGAGTAAACGCATGCATACATCAAGCAGCTTCCATGAGCACCTTTGTCACTGTGGCACGATCTGACACAGTGCTCCGGTGTCGTCAAGTCTGCACACAACTAGATACATACCATGAAGATAGATTTTGGCCACGTACCTTTAGCAGCCAAGGCCTCTGGGTGAAGTGGGTGCTTGCGCTGTTTACATGAATTATCTATGTGGAAGTGGAAGTTCGAACTGTTTCCAGCAAGTTCATCTATGTGGCAAATACGCCATGGCAATTGTTGTGCCACTGCATGAATACGACAGACTCTGAATACAAGTTGAAACACAAAAGGCGCCGGGCGATGATCACAACACACGTCATACAAGTTTGGTTGCAAAGTGTGCTGAGAATCGCCTCTCATAGTCAAAGACAATGTGCACGGTGCGACAGATTCTTATAAGCGTATAACATTTGCCAGCTGCTGGTGATGTCATGCAGGCTGGATCATCCACTGCTGTGCAGTGTTTCACGAACTCAAGTCTGGGACAAGTACCTCGGTGAGATCGAGAAAAAAGTATATGCTGCAGGCCTACACGTCACGGAGTACGTCCTTGATTTCGTCCACAACAAGCGCTATACCAGCCCAGTTGAGCAGAGGATAGTCATTGCTCAGCAACCCTCCGAGTCCCCAGAGCATCATCACGATCAGGACACCTTGCGCCTTCTGCCACTTCAAGTTCTTGACGACACGCCATCGGTGACACAGGGCTCGCTTGCCGCAGTGGATGACCATTGGGGGGAGGGCTTATGTTTACTTCAAGATGGACCTGGCCTTGAATTCGAAGGCGCCACACATCCGCTGGATTAGGTCTTCGACTGCACAAAGGGGAGCAGAGGGCAGGATGGCCTGAAATGGGATGCGCGCGGATTCCATTCATTTCAGATATGCAACTAGGGTGTCACTTCATCACAATTCACTTTCACGCAGAGTCATGCCAAAACAGCGTGCAAGTTCCATGCAAATTGGCAAGTGGGACCAGACCCTTAGGGTAATCGGGGGGGGGGGGGAGGGGGGGGGCTAGGATCTTGTGTCCGGCTCTACTTCACGAGCATGCATGCAAGGAACCAGGCCATGCATCTTAGTGATGTGCTAGGGTGTCACTTCATCAGAATTCACGTGCATGCAGAGTCATGCCAAAACAGCGCACAAGTTCCATTCAAATTGGCAAGCAGACCAGCCCTTGGGGCAATTGGGGGGGGGGGGGAGCATTATGCTTGAGCGCAGCATATGCGGGGTTGAGCATTGAGCCTCTGCTTCAAGTTACGATGGTGCCTGCAGGGGGCATGCAGATGCACCGAAAGACCAACTGCAGTTGGCAATGCCCAGATCGCCTGCATCAGCAAGCTGCTCCGCGGCATCCGCTCCAAGCGTCCTTGTTGTGCAGCCTGGAGACCCCAGGCGGGAGGTCAGCGTAGAGCGCCGTGGCTGCTGTAGTTTCGTAGCGCGAGGTCAGTGTAGAGCGCCACGGCGTGTAGAGCCGCCGTGGCGCTCTACACTGACCTCGCGCCTGCGGCCACGGCGCTCCACGCTGACCTTCCGCCTGGGGTCTCCAGGCTGCACAACAAGGACGCTTGGAGCGGATGCCGTGTAATAGTCTAGTAGCAGCCAGCTGATGCAGGCAATCTTGACAAGTGGCCATTCTGGTAGGGTGCACTGCAGTCATGAGTGTTGCACAGCAATATCACCACAGTCATTACAGCCTATGCAGATGCATGCACACACATGCACACACGCTGCTGTCATGCCCCACGATGATGTCACACGTGTACACAAGCCATAAATTCATTCCATGAACCAGGCTTTGGTCGGGTTTACATGCAGTACGTGCAACACATGTGCATGCGGTTGGACTTTTGCCTCTCGCCTTCTGCTGCCGTTCGCTGTGCATGCTGATTGTGTCCAATGCGTGCACTGCGCTGCATGTGTGACCAACGTCGCCTGATTGCTGGTAGATGCTGCAATTCTGAAATGTATGCAGTTGCTTAAGTGCATGACCAAGGACGCTGTTTTTGTAAACATCATGTGTTGACATTGCTGTTGCTAGTTGCTGCTGCTGTGTGTTTTGACTTTGTGCGAATGATTGCCGCATCAGCTGGTACCATACCACAGCTTTCGCCGGCAGTACATTCCGGCACAAGGCACGTAGGGTCATTGGGGCAGCGGGCGACCGTCGGTGTCGCATCCGTGCGCGAACCAGTTCGGAGAACTTCAAGTGATTTGTTACGAACTCCAAGAGTTGAAGTTGAAGTGCTTGCGAACTTCAATAGCTGAAGTTAGAGTGGAAGCGACAGCAGCAAAACTCGGAAGATGCAAGGTTCGGGAAAAAAGCGGCAGACTAAGCGAGCGCCCAAGAGGGTTGATAGGAAGCGAGACACAAGGACACTTGGCGATGATGTACCCTCAGATGACAGTGCAGATGAGGACTACAGCAGTAGCGACAGCACCAAAGGCAGAAAGAAGGTCGAGCCACGTAAAGGCAAGGGGGCAGCAAGGAGGGTTGCAAGCAGGGGCGAGATTGCTCCGGGCTCAGCTGCTGCAGCGGGAGCAACCAGGAGCAGAGATAAGCGCAAGGCGGTCGGCAGCCATGCCAGTCTGACGGGCCTGCCTCCGGAGACTCTGCTACGGCACATAATCCTGCCTCACTTGTCGCAGCTCGACAAGTTGAGGCTTCACATGGCCTGCAGCGCGACGAGGCGGCTCTTGGAAGCGCCTGAGGCATGGACGGAGCTTGATGTCTCACTGGCAGTGGTGGGCATTACGAAGTCTCTGAGGACGGGCCGTGTCAGCAAGCTAACGCCGCTGCCGGCCTACATGCGCTGCAAGGACGTGCTGCAGCAGAAACGGTGAGTGCCTGAAAGCTGTCCCCCATTTTGCTTCTACTTTTGTGTATGCAGTGAGCAGACACACAGTCGCGCACGGCTTCATCATGTAAGAGTAGCTCGAGTCATCATGGTTGCACTGATACATGCAGGAGTGACATTGCTCGTGCTTGTGTCCTACGACGGCCAGAGGCGCTGTGTGTTACAAGGGCCAGAGACGCTTCACTTCCAGCACTGAATTTCCACTTCGGCAGAGTCGCTAGGGTTGTGACTAGGGGTCTGATGGCATGGACTTGCTGCATTACTCGCTCAGATACTTGCACCTGCTGGGCTTCCTCTCGTTTGCTGCCAAGTGTGAGCTCTGTCACCGTGTGGTGCTGTTCCTCAGGAGGCAGCTGAGAAATGCAATTCTGGCTTACTTGCTGCCGCCGACGTGCCGTGCTTGCGCTTGTGCCCTGCTGATTGTAGCGGCATAGGTCAGATGCGATTGCGTGTCAGAACAGCACAGTTAAGTTTGTTCAGCATGGCCTGGAGGCTGTTTCAAGAAAGTTCTTTCGATGGCGAGCACTCGCATGTGGCGGACGTCTTCTGACATCGCAGTTATGGCTTGCATTGTCTACTGTCAGCTCATCATCGTATCTGATACATTGCGCCTTTTCTCAGGTTCTCAAACATCACTGCAGCAAATTTGTCGAGGCTGATGCTCGGGACAGCGAGCAACCCTGACTTGTTGGCTGAGCTGTTCGCGAGGTGCCCCAAAGTGACGTCTCTGGACATCACGAATGCCACAGCTGACAGGTACTTGCACATCAGGAGATGCCAGCTGGCGATGGATGCCAGCTGGCGATATTGTGTTAAATTGATTGTCATCGCGCGTGAGACACTTTGTCACAATGTATGTGTAGTGTCTGGTAGCAAGCTCGACATCAACTGTCTGGGCTTTTTTCAAAGTTTTTTGCGTCTCAAAAGCGTCTCCGAGAATCAAGATAAGACACGCACTTAGTTGGAAGTGCCTTGCAGCATTCATATGCATTGCTGACAGCGTGTCAATTGTGACGTGACTGTGGCTTGT
This sequence comes from Tribonema minus, assembly GCA_017506865.1. Classification (NCBI taxonomy): domain Eukaryota; class Xanthophyceae; order Tribonematales; family Tribonemataceae; genus Tribonema; species Tribonema minus. The sequence goes on from JAFCMP010000156.1 coordinate 14,743, forward strand.
ATCCCAGGAAGCGCTTTATTGGGGGTATGTATACATTGAGCACATGACACGTCACAGACATACGTCCTGTTACAGGCAAATGTAGCTCAGGGCGCCATAGAGCCCACATGTTTCTTGCCTGCACAAGCTAATGTCTCAGCGCATATATAATATACAATGCGGTCGGCAGCTAGCTGCTGCACTGCAACCCTTAGGGCAACAGTGCACTGTACGACGGCTTTGGCTCAAGCCCTCAAATTTCCTGCAGTTTATGGGAGGTTGCTGGACTCCAACAAGGCTGCAAGTGGTCAATGCTGATGTGTTCTGAACGGTGCGATGGTGCTTTGTGCTGGTCCAGGATGCCATATGACCTCAACAAGGCCGCAAGTTGTCAACGCTGATTTTTTTTTAACGGTTGTGATGCCGCCTTATTCTGGTCCAGGTCGCCATATGCATATGGCGTGCTGGAACGGTTCTTGGCAACCAACGCGCCGCAGCTGCAGCGGCTGCGCATAACCGTGCACAGCGGCAGCAACGCCACGCCTGTCATGCTGCTACAGGAGTGCAAGCAGCTAGTAAGAGTTCTTGTAACCATGGACGTCAGCTTGTTTGTAGAGCACATGGAGCACACTTGCCAAGCGGTGCGCATGACAACGCACACGGCAGCAGCGGCGGCGTCAACTTTTTGAGCCTGTTTCAAGAGATGCAAACACTCGCGATACGCAGCGGCCGCATGTGACCATGTCAGTGCGCCATTAACTTCAACTCTAGTGTAAAGAGCGCGCACTCAATACATACAGTAGCTACTGTGCAGGACAAAAGCACACAGCAGCGGCGGGCCGCGTCAGCCTTTTGCATGGATGCAAGCACTCATTCAGTGGTCGCGCATAAACATGCAAGTAGCGTGACACAGAAAGTACTATTGTGCTGCCACGCCACGGCATGCCGACTGGCACGCACATCTAGTATGTCATGTATCAGTCTCACTGTTATTCATCATTTTTTGGTTGACGGTGCGTGCCTGGGATTGCCAGGCTGCCACATTGATAAGTTTACCTTGCACTATGAAGTGCGATGTGTGCATCTGACAAAGCAGACTCAGTACTTAATATTATAGATCACTATGGTGGCAGTACTTGAGCGCTAGTGGCTGTGACAGGAGTCAACTTGAAACAGGCAAGCACCGCCTTTGTGCTAGATGCGTGAAAGTATTACCAATGCCCTGCATTAGCAATTAGCAAAAGTTACATGGTATATACTGAGTTCAGCCACTTGCATTACACGGGATGGAATTAGGAGCTTCCTCTGCCTGTCACAGCCCTGATGAGTGCACCGAATACTCGCAGCATGCACCCGTGTTACCGTAACAATGGCAGGTGACTGTACGCAATGGCGGCGCATACAGGGTAGGTATGCATTTACATGGCGCTCGCCGTCTCAGTGTTGAAGTATATGTTGAAGTACATGAGTTTGGGACGTGTCGCTTTCACCCAGAACATGCGCACAACTTCATCCCAGTATGTTTCCCTGCCGGTTGCTGTTAGCGTAGCGACTGCTTTCTCCATCCATGGCTGATGTGCTATGTGTTCCACCTCTCCCAACCACTCCGCTCGCTCTCTTCGCAGAAGCGCCTGGCCTTAAATGTGCTCCCGGGCCAGCAGCTGTCCATCCCGGAGAGTCTGGCATCTGCACAGGCACCGTGCCTGGAGGAGCTGGAAATTTCTGCAGCAATTTCACCGCCAAAGCAGTTTCTCAAGTGCCTGCAGGTCAGTGGCGGGCATCGAGAAATTGCAGTGACGCATTGCTCAACAGATTAGCAGGTGTTTTTAGTGCTGAACGTGTAAGATAATTTGTCAAACTGAAAAAACCTTATGTGAGAGTGCACTGCGACAATGTTGTGAGGCAAATGTATTGATCTGCAAGCAATTACTGTGGTGTTATTTGTTCTATGGTGCTCTTGCAATCGACGTCTGCTGGTGTAGAAGCACATCATGGGGCAGCCTCATTGCCCCTGAATTTGGTCTTGTGCCTCTCTGATTCTCATAGCATGGACACCGGTGTCTTGTTTTGGCTGTACGTGTTGTGTCTGTTTCTCTGTCTGCCAGTCTGTGGTGTGGTGTGGAGTCTTTCAGTGCTGTGATGTCGATGCGATGAATGATTTTGTTGTTCTCTTCTACGAATTCATGCGCGGCCAGCTCAATCAGTCCTGCGGCAAGCAGGCACCTTTTCATTTTGTTGCAACGTAGAGAGCTGTTGCTCACTACCCTGTTGCGCCACACCCGCAGAGCTAGACATCAAGGGGACAAATGCAACAGAAGACCGACGCCAGTCGTGTGCTGCTAGAAGTGAATGTATTGTAGTCTGTCCACCGGCAAGTGTAACTGCCGTAACCGTCAAGCGTGCAAAGGTCAATGAGCATGCAACTGCCATATGCTCCAACACTTTTGATGACATATCCATCATCAGCACATTGTGTCGAAGCTACACGGCCTTTCTTCACATACTTCCTCACCCTGCTCTTAAGGTTTGGGGTAGTCTTAGGGAGTTCCCCTGATGTTTGCCACTTCATCATCTACCATGCATGTTGGCCCGGCAATTCTCCGGCACCGATGTGGTGTTGAGGCAGCACCACCTTTAACAGGAACCGCGATGTACAGGCTACCAGGCATAATTGTCAAGCTAGGTGCAGTAAAGTTTCTTGAGTGATTGTGCCAAGAATGCAATTGAGTTTCTCACTCAAACATGTTTTTGTCTGAGGCTCAGGGTTTGAATTGGTCACTTCCATTTGTCTCATTCCACAAATGCATGTAATATCCCCCATTCTGGCAGGGGTGCCCCCGACTGCGAGAGCTGCGAATAATCTGCCCGTACCTAGTGGTGGTGAGTGGGTCAGGGCTAGGGTTAAGGTTTGCCATGCGGGGCATCTTGTGTCGCGGCAATGATTGAAGGAGAGCACAGACAATGTGCATGCACTCACAGCGGACGCTGGGATGTGTCTGGTCAGTAATCATGTCAAGCACTAGGTGGGGAGCATGATACTTGATTGACAAACATGGTTGTCCTGAAAATACCTGATAGTGCGGTTTTCTGTGTGTTTTTCCAGAATATTCAAAAGTATGCATGTATTAAACATCCTGTCAGACCCAGCAGCAATTTGTTGCAAACTGGGCTCGTATGACCACATCCGAACGTGCGTTCATGCAAGTTCAGTTTTGATGTTGCACAAAATGAAACCGAAATTGACAGTGTGTATGATAGCAGTTATTAAGAGTTGCTGCACCATGCTTCGCCACACTGCGCTTTGTGCATGTATATCATTTGATTTAGGCCAAAACAGTAATTGTAGTGTGCTAGGAGCTGGCAAATGCAAGCAATGAGGCAAGCTGATCCTCAATTTTGCTATGTTCACACTGGTGGCTGCATTGTGCACTGAAGCCTGCTAGTGGCGATGTGCTTCAAGTCGTGCATCAATTATGGCCATGCACACTTGCCGTCGAGAGGGATCAGCAGATGATGGGGGCGGCCCGCTATTACTCCCATTTTCAAGTGCCATGCATTGGTCAGATCACTGACCTCTGCTAGTACAATAGGCGCACTGCAGCAGTTTTGACATGAGTATGTTTGCGGTCACCTGACGCTGTTCCTCTGCATTGCACCAATGATGCAGACTGCGCCCTGTTGGATTATGGCTCATCTGCACGAAGGGTCTGCGATGTTTGATCATCCGGTCAGTGCTCATGACTCAATAGCGTTTGCATCATTGGTGTGTGTGCAGTGGTGTCACATGACCCCTGGCGGTCTGTGGAAACCGGGTACTGATCTATTGTAAAAAGCTTTTTAGGAGTATGGCATATGTCCCCACCTCCTGGTGGCACCATATCGTCTGTGACACAGCGGCAATTATATGTTGTGCGCTACAGTGCATGACAGTCACCATTCCTTCTTGTCAGGTTGGCTTCGCCGCAGCAGATGTGTGAAAACGCTTGGCATCACAAGTACTGTTGCTTTTTCAAGAGGAGTACGCTCATCTGCTGAAGTTTCTATCGCGCGCTTGTTGTGCCACGCGCAGGACAATTATGCCACCACAGCAACCTGTCTGTGCCTGGCTGCGCATGAGTGATCGTTGGTGAATGGACCTGTAATATACACTTGGAGGCATGCATGATGCAACTGTTGGGAGAGATTGTGTGCGGTAGTATCTACGATCTTTTGATTCGTTTTCATTAACTAGTTTTGCATTACAAGTAGCCCTTCACACAACAAGCTGCAACGATTCACTCCCAGCTATTAATGCAGTCACGGAATCAGATTTGTGAGACTGGTGGTACGTTGCGCTCCCACCAACCGGTTTGGCCCTGATGAACATTTTTCTTGTTCTTCAAGTACATGTCGTTGACGGCAGCTGATGTTGTGTATCGCTATGAATATTGTCCAAGAGCTTGTCTGCATCAGATTTGTGATGTTCTGCGTGCAGTGCGGAAGTGAAATGCATTGCTGGTTGCCTGTTGATTACACGCATCGTTGCCACGTTTCCTTGTACTTACACAGAAAGGCGGTGGGTTGTCATATCAGTGTCGACAGCGACCGGCACTGACTGTCACCTTCCTCGCCAGCAACAACCCATCTGCAGCGGTACGAATCGGGTGATCTACTCCAACAGTAGAGGGCATGAGGTGGCATGCATGAGAGGGATTTCATAGTTTATAAACTTACAAGCAGCTGCAACCGCACCGCGCAGTAGGGGCAGGACGGTTTGTGCACCAGTGCCAGTGCCAGCAGCGGAGGGCTCGCTGATGTGTTGAATGACCACGGGTTTGGAATGTACAGTGGTGTGCATATAGGTATCAACATTTTGAGGACACAGGGCTGTGAGCTGTATGTAGCCTTGGCAGTTTGGTACAGCACACCACCTACTGCGAACCTGAAATGCAAATGCTGTACCGGCTATCTATCTCCCGAAAACGGCGCTCAATGACAATGCATGGTGATTTAGACGGGTATTTTTTCTCGTTTGTTGCAAGTTTGTCATGGAGTTCGCATTTGCCAGCCTGATGTACCATTGCCGCATGTTTGTGAGCAATGCAGACGCAAGTGGACATTGGTGTTCGAGATGTTGTGAACTTTGTAATCGATGCTCCAAGTAGCAGCCATGGTGTGTTTGACCGCTGCCCTTACAAAACACGGCATGTCACCAGTGATCAGCAAAAAACAGCACATTCAACGAGCAAGCTCTACTGACATGCGCAGGTATTCTATGGCTGCAGATTCAAAGTTGCCAGCAGTATGTTGCAGTGCTGCAGCTGGTGTATGCCGCAACCCTCTGAGATGCCACATGTGCAGTGCAAATGGTATGGTTGTTGTTCTAACATTCCATTCTGAACACCCATGCCTTGAATGTACAAGCTTGCACACAGAAGTCTTGCGACTACTGTGGATATGATAGCGTTGTTTTACTCGTAGCCAATGACTGCTGCAGCGGCGAACACGGTTTTTGGTGGAGCGGCACTTGACGAGTTCACGCTGCTTGTGCAACGCCATCTAGCCTTGCCTGCTCGGTGTAAAGTGCAGCCTGATTGTAATTTGTGCCGTCGACTGTGCTGTAGGCAGAAGTGGTAGTGCTGATGGCAGTAGTGGTGGCGGTGATGGCAGCAGCAGCAGCAGTTTCAGCAGCGGCACGAGCGGCAGCAGCAGCAGCACTAACAGCAGTCGCAGTAGAAGCGGCAGCAGAGGCATCAGGCAGTGTCGGCGAAGGCAGACGTGATATTCACTGGAGACGCTGGCCTACAGAGGTCCCTGCCGCGGCCGCAGCGGCTTGGCGGCTGCCTCACTCGAACGCCCTGTTGCTGCTCGTCCTCCGCCCGACCCGCCCAACCGCCGTGTACCCCGGGGGGGGGGCTGGAGGAGAGAATCATTTGGGGCAATCCCTGGATACTAAAAGGCACCGCAGGACATTAATGCAATGATCAAGTTGAAGATTGCACAACCATTTGACCGAACATCAACAGTTCGCTTCAGCTCGCTCTGCGGATGATGGTGCAATCTTCAAACTTCAAATTGGACAAACTTGACTCGAGACGCTACTGTAATTGAAGTACAACTTCAAGTTGAAGTTTAACATCAACTGTCACGCTCAGTATTGACCATCATCTTCAATTTGAAGTTTGACGGTTGCATCACCGTCCGCACAGCATCCTGAAGCGAACTGTTGCTGTTCAGTCAAATGATTGTGCAATCTTCAACTCGATCATTGCATTAATGTCCTGTGGTGCCTTTTAGTATCCGGGGATTGCTCCAAAAAATTCTCTCCTCTGGACAGGTCCAGCTGCAGCTGGACCGGGCCCTGCAGCTCGACAGTGCCGGAGACCGTGGCGTCGCCGTACCTGCCCCTGCATCGCGCGGAGGCGCTCTGGCTCTTGATGATGATGCAGTTCCCGTCGGTGCACGACTCCGAAGAGGTCGTGCTGTCGCGCTCGTTGAGGGTGACGCAGTCCACGCGCAGATCAATCACCGCGGTGCCGACGGGAACCGGGGGCTCCCCGCCCCCGCCACTCGTCGTCGTGAATGTAGTGGAGGTCGGGTAGCGGAACCTGTCGTAGAGGGGGACCTCGACCTTGGCCTTCGCGTGCGCGAGGCCCTTCTTGTCCTGCGAGAGGGTGAAGGTGCCGGCGTCGGCCACGGACTCGTAGCCGTAGACCGTCGTCTCGTCCGAACAGCAGCTCGCGGAGGTCCCGGAGCTGTAGTAGGTCGAGGTCGACACCGCTTCGTCGGTGGCGCAGTCGCGAAACTTCGACTTGCGGTACTGCACCTGGACTGAGCTGGAGGTATAGTCGTCCGATCCGCTGCCAGTCTCGGACACGCGCCGCAGCTCTATCGTGAGGTCCATGGCCTGTCCCCGGCAGATGGTGGGGTTGCCATCGCCCTTCTGGACGGTCGCGAACGCGCGCTTGTCCTCCCGCCTGTACCTGCGAGGGGGGAGGGCCGGGGGGAGGGTCAGGACCTCATTCCGAAAAATCCATCCCCAGGGGAGGCGGGAAACGAGGGCGATAAGAGCGCATTCCCCCCTCTCACCAATCGCCCGCCACTGCCAGCGCGGGGTGGTGATCCGGAGCTGTATGCGCGCCATCGGCGGCATCTTCTCCAGCACCGGCGAAGGGCCTGCCGCCAGCGGACGGAAGCGGCGCCGCGCACGCCAGTAGCGCGCAGACGACCGCAGCGACCTTCAGCAGAAACTAGCTGGCTGTGATGCCCCGTAAGAGTGCGCAGTGTGCGCGCAGACCCTCTGTAGGTAGGTAAGAGTGCGGCGGTACTCGGATTCCGATACCTTTCCGGGAACGGTCCGGAACGGTGGTCGCTAGCCCAGTGTTGCGACCTGCGCCAGCAGGAGGCAGCACCAGTAGTCGTTGCTAGCAGTAGTACAAGTAGCATTGGCAGCAGCAGTAACAGAAGTTGCGGTGGAGCCGCGAAGCGGTGCGAGATGTCGATAACGCGTAACAAACAACAAAACGCAAAAAAGATCGAAGCTGCGCATTTCTCGTACCCGAATGGAAACGAATCAGAAGATCGTAGAGCTCTAGGTGACAAGACATCGTTAGCCGCTAAATGCCTAGGCAACGAGGCCCGCAGTGGCTGCGCGGCCGAAGCTGCAGCAGCCCAGAAGCACGGGCTGAGTGGTGCTATGCGCAGGCATCGGATTTTGACATTCAAGCCCTGTTCCATGATTCAAATCTGGTTCTGAGGACAATGACTGGCATGAGAGTTGCAGGGTCAAGCGCAGCGCAGAGGAGGTGCAGGCAGACACTGTAGTAGCAGCAGTAGTAGCAGAAACTATGTACGAACTGCTGATGGCGACCTTTTGCGGGCCGCAGCGTGCCCTCTCAATTCGCTTCTTGGCGTGATGACACAACGAGCACCAGCAGCAGTAAGGCCACAGTTGGCTGCTGCCGGCCGCCTCACCACTGCCGGCCATTGCAGCCTCGCTAGCCGCAGCGTGCTGAGCAGCAGCCTCGCTACAGCCAGCGGTAGTGAAAAAGCCGGCGGCGGTGCGGTCGCCGGCGGCAGTGCGGCTGCGGTCAGTGCTGTGTCTATGTGATCCATTAACTTCAACCTCCTGCGAGAGTTGAAGTTCCGGCACTGTAGTTTGCTGCCCGGAACCGAACCGAACCGGAACCACGGACAGGCACCTCGGATCTCGTTATAAGTAGCAATCAGGCCCAGACAACTTCCACCATCATGTCGGCAGCGGTGACTGTTGGTGCACGCAAGCTTTTGAATGCGGATGTCATGGCTGTCGCCACAGGTGCAGCCAAAGTTGATCTGGACGCAGCCACCCTCGATCGCTGCGGCGCAGAGGCGCAGTACTTGAAAAGCAAGGCTTCACCTGGCGCCACTGCTGCTTTCGATGCAGCAGCTCTTGCGGGCATACCGGAGGAATCGGTGCTGCCTGAGGCAGAAGCTCGGGCGGCCATCGTTGCCAGGCTGAGTTCTCTCATGCAGTGCAGATCCTGCATCCGTGCAGAGGCCGTGTCGCTCCTGGCGTCTCTATTGAACGCTGGCCTGTGTCCGCTGCTTCCTGCATCGGAGGGGGATGAGGGCGCTGCTGTGGCGAGGGCATTGCTGGGCATGGGTTCTGCCTACACACCCACAGGAATCCAGCCTCTGGCAGGCGCCATGACCACTGCAGGCCTTGCGCCGCTGCAAGAGCTGACGACCATGGAAGGCGATACCCTTCGCCTCAGGGCCTTCGCCGCCACAGGCGCCACCTGCATGGCCGCAGCAGCAGCAGCCACTGCCTTGGACCTCGCGGACGGCGCGGCGGCGCTGTCACTCGACGCCTGCGCCGCTTTCTCGGAGCCGCTGCAGGGCGCCCACTTCGATGTGTACAGGCAGCACAGGGGCCAGATGGAGGTCGCTGAGCGCGTGCGTCTCCTCCTCACAGGCTCCAGATCGCTCAACTCGCGTGCGCCCGCTGCCCCTGCGGGGGGCAAGAAGAAGGGGGGCGGGGGGGGCGCGAAACCGGCAGCGGACGCACCAGCGGTGGCGCCTGTGTATCAGGATGACGATGCGCTGCGCGCTGTGCCGCAGTACCACGGACCTGCGAGAGAGGCGGTGCTGGCAGCCGGAAAGGTAGCGGAGACGGAGCTTAATAGCGCGGAGGCGGGACCGTTGACGCGACGCCATGACAGCGCGGGACCCTATCACCCTCAGCAGGCAAGTTGCTGCTCGTATCAACCAGTCAGGCACTGAAGCATTGAAATAGAGTAATCGACTGGTTCATGCACTGTGGGGATTATACCAGTTGTGCGCCTGCTGCAACAGCTTTGGACGTGAATTTGTTGCTATAGGACAGTGTGCCAAGCCAGTAGGTTGCGCCAGTCACAGATCACATGATGCATGTGGGCCGGTACTGTTGTTTGTTAGTGACAACCGATGCTTGTGCGACACAGAGCATGTGTGTAGATGCATGCTTTGCTAGGCGATCAACATTGCTCTGAAGCTGTTCTAACGTCACTTATGTGCATAAGCCATTCTTGATACTCTTGTTCACCACCATCATTGTGAATCGCGCACGCTGAGAGTGGTATCATCACCACCGCAACTGCCATGCCGCACGTAGCTAATGCTGCAAACCAGTTCAGTCACTGCACCCCTTAACCCTGCCATACATGTACATAAATACCTCTGGCCAATGCAGATTCGATCTGCGGCCCAGCAGCTGGCTCACGCATTGCTGATCCTGATGCAAGGGAGCAGAGCGCGCCTGGCGGCAATGAGCGCTGCTGCTGGCAATGGAATCGGTGCCTCCACCTATGTACCAGTTTCATTTGATGAGGGAAATGATGGCGAGAAGACAGGTGAGCGAACTGGACGGACACGCCTTCGGACTGCTTTGTCAATGGTTGTCATTATACCAAGTGTGTGAGATGCCATCTTTTTTTTTATACGAGTTGTCTCATGATTAAGGGCATCAACCTAATCTATGTAGAGGATGCCCGGATGCACACCTGGAACGAGCTTTGTGGTTGATTTTCATTGGATAGACTTGGAGGATGCCCGGATGCATATTGGAATGAGCTGTGTGGTTGGTTCTCATTGCAGACAGGGCCCAGAGGCCACTCTCTGGTGTTTACAGCGTGAGTTGTCTTTTACTGCAAGTCATTCACTGAGCGAAGTCGATGAATATGGCTGTAATGTGAGATGCACAGCATGGGGTACCGCTTCTGTCTGTCTAGTATGGCTGGTCAGGCTTGGGCACAAGCAGTGTATTCAAATAAATGCAAACTGGCAGATACAAAGATTTCACGTGATGTTGAACATTTTACATCAAGATGCAATGCTAATGATTCGCGAGCAGTGAATGTGTCAATTCAATGGACTCCATTGATTGTCGATATGAGTCCTCCAATATGACAAAGTTGACAGAGGCAGTGTAGCCACCATCGTATGATAGCAGGTCTGCATTTACTGATGCTGTCACTGCATGCAGACCGACAGTGCATTTGACCTTATACAGGCACTTGCTCTCTAGCGTAAGCATTGCCATGTTAACCCAAGTAGCACGCTTGTCAATGTCTGGGAATGCAAAAACCGTAGACCAGCCGCCAACTACTTGCTAAGCGTGGAGCTAGGTTGCACAATAAATGTTCAATGAAGCAAGTCACTCATGACTCACCCAATGCACCCCCAGGATCGCAACCGCTGCCGCTGGAGCTGCGCGGAGCGCTGTCATCGCTGCGCCGCGCGCTGGCGGAAGAGCTCGCTGCCGCCGCCACACGCGCCGCCGCGACGGAGGCGGCAGCAGCAGCGGAAGCAGCGGCAAAGCGTGCTGCCGCCGAGGCAAAGGCTGCCGCTGCGAAAGCGGCCAAGAGCAGCGCTGCGCCGGGCGGCGCGGATCCCGATGCGGGCCTGACGCCGGAGCAGATTGCGAAGCGGCGGGAGAAGGCGGAGAAGAACGCAGCGCTGAAAGCGGCCAAGGCTGCGGCGAAGGCGGGCGGGGATGGGGGGGCGGGGGGGGGCGGCGCCGGGGGGCTTTTGGGGGACGGCACCGCGGAGATAAAGCGGCGCGTGATGGCGGCGGCGGGGGGGGAGGGGGAGCCGTCCGCGGAGGCGGTGTTGAGCGCTGTTGACTTCAACTGCGCGGGGGAGGGGACGCTTGGGGGGGTTATTGCGGGGCTGATTGAGAAGCTGGGGAGTGGGGGGGCGCGGCGGAAGCCCAAACTGCCCAAGGGGACGCGCGATCAGCTGCCGGAGCAGATGCGCGTGCGCGAGCAGGCTTTTGAGGTATGTATTACTATGAGTAAGTATAAAAGTTGAACTGTTGAATAATGACCTCAGTCTGGCATGCTGCTGCATGTTGCGTCAGGCTGGCATGCTGCTGTATGTCGCTTGTTTTCACACCCCAGGAAGGCTTGGAGTATGCTCAGGGTCATGGCTGGATTGCGCTGCAATTCAAAGTGCCAAGCGGGGTGCCTGACCAGCTGCCTGAGGAGTTTGTGCGCGTGCGTAGCAAGCTTTTGACGTACCTATGTACACATGGTGCGACTTGAAGTATACTCAGGGTCATGGCTCTAACTGCACTGCAATCCGAAGTGCCATGCGGGGCGCGTGATCAGCTGCCTGAGCAGTGTGTGCGCGCGTTTGAACAGGCTTTGAGGTCTGTAGGCATGCTGCGTTGAGCTCCTATTGCCACACCTCAAGAAGCAATTGAAGTATACTTGGCAAATGGTACACGCAATCCAGATTTTTAAAGGCATCCTTCATTGAATGGCAGACTGATTGTTAGTTATAAACTTAGCTGGTGCACTGGACGCTGTTTCACTTTGAGGTGCTCAACGGCACACAGGCATGAGTCAGTATGATAGTCAACACTTTGGCCCTACAACCTTTCCAACCTCGAAATACTCAGTGACTTGAAGTACATTTTACCAGTTGAAGTTGGCAGTGGCTTCCATCGCATTTGATGAGATTGTCCGCCCTGCCATGTTGTGATCCATGGAAAGTTTGTCCACAGAGCAGGACTGCGAACAGAATCATGCCGCTCATTGTGCAGGTGTGATCCATGGAAAGTTTGTCCACAGAGCAGGACTGCGAACAGAATCATGCCGCTCATTGTGCAGGTGCAGGCTGATAAGTCATGTTATTGTCTTTCGCACGACCAAGTACTTGATAATCGTGAAGATGGCATGTATGCATGAAGGCAGACCTCTATCTGTTCTCATATGCTGCCATAGTTGGTTCGAAAACTTTGACAAGCATTTTGGGTGTTACAATGCCCAAACATTAATCATCATTGCCACCGCGCCGATCAGCTGTTAATCCCAAGACTTTCAGTGCAGAGGTGCAGTTTCTTCTGTCAGCGCCCATGATCGCAGTGACTGCGGGTGCCTCATGAAAGTGCAGCACTTCTACAAGTAGTCATAGTATTGTTCATGATTGCATCCGCTTGTAGTGCTTCCAATATGCTGTGCATACAATTCACACGAAGACAAATACAACGCCAGTAGCTGAAGCTGCAGCATTGCTCATTACGCGCGTAACCGCAGGCAATCCGGCGCGTCTTCAAGCGCCACGGCGCAGTTGAGATTGACACTCCCGTCTTTGAGCTCAAGGAAACGCTCACGGGCAAGTACGGCGAGGATTCAAAGCTCATTTACGATCTGGCAGATCAGGGGGGCGAGCTGCTGGCGCTGCGCTATGACCTCACGGTGCCGTTTGCCAGGTAAGAAGCGCTTATTTACAAAGTAAGAAGTAGCGACCCTTATTTGGAGTAGTGTTTGAAGTTGATCGTCAGGGGCTGAGCTGATAGCGCTGCGCAATCATCTCAATGATTGCACAGTACCTCTTGTCCGGTGCGAAGCGCTTACAAGAGACGAGGTAGCGACGCGTTGTTGAAGTAGTTTTTGAAGTTGTCATCAGCTGAGCTGGGATGAGCTGCTGGCGCTGCGCGATGACCTCACGGTACCGTTCGCCAGGTATGAAAATCTGTAAGGTAGAAGTACCGACACATTGTTGAAGTAGTGTTTGAAGTTGGTAATCAGAAGCTGAGCTGGGGTGGGCTGCTGGCGCTGCCCTATGACCTCACGTTGCCGTTTGCCAGGTAAGAAGCGCTTACAGAAAAGAGATAGAGTAACGACGTTTGTTGAAGTAGTGTTTGAAGCTGATAATCAGGGCCAAGGTTGGGTGAGCTGCTAGTGCTTTGCTATGCTCTCATGATACCTTTTGCCACATGCGAAGCGCTAATACCCCGGGTAGTAGCAGCAACATGTTGTTGAAGTACTTTTGATCATCAGGCCGAGCTGAGGTGAGCTGCTAGCGCTGCGCTGTGATCTCGCGGTGTTTTTTGTCAGGTACGGAGCACATGTGAAAGATGTGAACTAGCGACGTGTTGTTGAAGTAGTGTTTGAAGTTGATCACGAGGGGGCTGAGCTGGGGTGCGCTGCTACAGTAGTGCTGCGCTACGATCTCACGGTACCTTTTACCAGGTACGAAGCGCGTATGCAAGATGTGAAGTGGCAATGCATCGTAAAAGTAGTGTGTGAAGGTGATGTTCAGGGAGCTGAGCTGCGGTGGGCTGCTAATGCTGCGCTATGATTCACGGTGCCTTTTGCCAGGTAGAAGATGCACCCCTGTCATTGATGGTGAAGTAACAAATGGTGGAGCTGTTCCTTGAAGTGATCATCAGGCAGGTGTCTACTCTAAAAAAAATATGGATAACTTGGGTAGGGTAATGTGACTTGAATCTAGGATTCCATGCTCTGTCAGAGCAGGGGTTTTGCTTTGCGACTCCAGTGCCTTTACAAATGTAGAGTTCTCCACTATTCGGATAGGTCAGTCACTAGCGGCTTGCTCTGGAAATGTTTGAGATATGGCAAGCAGGCGACGTTCAGGTACGGTTAGTTTGGTGATAAAGGGCGGCAATCTGCTGCGAGCTGTTGGCAGTACGGTTTGTCGTCAATGTGCTGTTGCCATGTTTATGAACTTTTCACTGTTCGTTCTTGGTCGCGCATCGCGCCAACCTGTTGGTGCCTAATGTCGTCAGGCTCTCAGCCTACATTGGCCACATCATGCCTCACATGACACATGGAGAGATTGCTGCAACGAGCGTTGTGCTCACAGTTCTCGTGCTATGTACTACACACATCAGTATGCTCTGTTCATTCAGCTGTGACGCGACACTACCAGAGTGACACGCTTGCTACTTTAGCGTCTTGGGCAGCTTCAATCGCTTCTGCTACGCCCATACACATTGGTACGACCAGCCCAACTTCCGTACCATTAAAAGCATGCGCTCATGCTCCTACCAACCTTGGCTTGCCCATCACAGTGCTCTGGTGCTCGTGGTTACTATTGCACCCACCGTCGTAACGATGGACATTACATGAACGGGCCTGGTGCTGAACTACGTCGACAACACCAAACACTCCTGAGTGCTGCTGACCCCCACCCTAACCCTAAGCTTTTGCAATGCACCAATACAGCCAGCGCAGACCTGCTTGCACGCTGCAGCCTTCTGCTTGACTTGCCCCCTCAAACTTCAACTTGGACTTGTAACTCGCACGCAGGTACCTGGCGCTGAACAGCGTTGGCAACATCAAGCGCTTCCACATTGCCAAGGTCTACCGCCGCGACCAGCCCAACCTCGCTCGTGGCCGCTACCGCGAATTCTACCAGTGCGATTTCGACATTGCGGGGGCGTACGGGCCCATGGTCGCGGACGCAGAGGTGCTGAGCGCTGCTTGCGAGATTCTGTCGGGGCTGCCTATTGGCGACTTCCAAGTGAAGCTCAACCACCGCAGGTGCGTTTCTCAATTTCATGCACACTCCTTCAAATTGCAAACTTCAAAGTGTTATCGCAGCTGTAATGGGTGATAATTATTTAGCCATCGAATCCAAGCGATGTTGTGCTGCCGCTTGTGCAGTCCGAGCTTGTGTCGCAGGGCGACTTCTGCTTTTTCATTCATGTAGTGATGCTGGTTGTGATGCTGAATATGGTGAGATGCATCACATGTAGCTTTTCTCAACACAACGTGTGGTTACAACACGCGGTCGCCATTGTGCCTGCATTGACCGCCTTGCACTCCACCATACTTCATCCATACTCACCGGTTCGCGGTCTGGTCCTTTGTTACATACATAGGCTTCTGGATTTAATCCCGGACATCACAACATGCAGCCAGCCGCCATTGTGCCTGCATTGACCGCCTTGCACACTGTCATACACGTGATTCATACCCACCGCTGCGCACTCCGGTCCTGCGTGTAGGCTTTTGGATGCGATCCTGGACATCTGTGGCTGCCCCGCAGAGAAGTTCCGCACCATCTGCTCCGCCATTGACAAGCTTGACAAGGCGCCTTGGGAGGAGGCAAGTGATCACCACCGTGTCTTATTGGTATACTGGCTGTAGTGGCATCATGCTTTCGATTTTGCACCAGCATGTGTTGCGGTTGAAGAGACACAAGACTCATGTCCATCTGCATTACGCATCAGGTCTTGCTATTGTATGGCTGATCGTTACATTGCCTCACTGCCCGGTGATGAAATTTGTTGTCAGTTGCCTCTTTTGCTGGCAGGAAGCCAATCATTTGCTCTCGTGACGGAGCTGCAAAGTCAGTCAAAGCCTCAAACACGATGTTATCGTTGGGACTTCTGTAGGCTGATGTCTATGTCACCTATCATAAGCATCAGGCATGTATCGTAACACGTGTTGATACAGGGACCTCTGCAGGCTGACGTGTATGTCACCACTCGTAATCATCAGACTTGTATCGTATCATTTTGATTTAAACATCCTAACTTGATCTTCACTCGCGAATGACCACCAGGTACGGAAGGAGATGGTTGAAGAGAAAGGCCTTGCCCCAGAGGCAGCGGACAAAATCGGCGGGTTTGTGACATACAGTGGACCCCCGCGTCAACTGTGGCAGCAGCTCACGGATGAAGCCAAGTTTGGTCAGCACCCGGATGCAGCGGCGGCGATGGGGGAGTTGGCGCTGCTGTTTGACTATTTGGATGCCATGGACTCACTCAGGTGCCAAAAGTTGTTGATACACGTCAATTCCTGTGCTTTGCTGTTGAACAACTTCAAGGTACTCTGTGGGTGAAGTAGCATAGCGTGGTTGCAAGATGCACCTTGATGACTGAAGACTTGTTGTGAGTGTGAATGCGGCAGAGCACAGGTTACTGTAATTATGAGCGCACGGGCTAGCATCATGTGCACCACTCAGTCTTGTTTGAAGGCCTAGCCCGTTGTGAGTGCGTCACAAGCACGCGAAGTGTATGTACATCTGAAGTGTATGCTGTGGCTACTGCAGGTTTCATCATGGTGGCCAACGCGTCTCGTGCTCATTGATTCAGCTCACGGCCCACTTCCTACCATGGCGCCAAAAAGCCTCTCATTCGCACATCCATCTGCCCCCCTTGCAGGTTCATCCAGTTTGACCTGTCCCTTGCCCGAGGCCTCACCTACTACACTGGCCTCATCTATGAGTGCGTGGTGTTGGATGGTGAGACCAAGGTGGGGTCCATTGCTGCGGGAGGTAGATATGACAACCTGGTGGGTATGTTCTCCAGCACACAGACGCCGTGCGTGGGGGTGTCCATCGGCATTGAGAGGGTGTTTGCCATCATGGAGGTGAGTGCATGAGCAAACGATGATAGAACATGTCATTATTATTGTCTAGATATAACATTTTGTGAGAGGGTGTTTGCCATCATGGAAGTGAGTGCATGAGCCGATGCTGATACAGCATGTATTGTGAGAGGGCGTTTGCCATCATGGAGGTCGATGCATGAGCAAACACTGATATTCTTGAAAGTTATGTGTGGTGAGAGGGTGTTTGCCATCGTGGGGGTCAATGCATAAGCAAACGCTGATATGGTATGTATGGTGAGAGGGTGTTTGCCATCATGGGGGTCAGTGCATGAGCAAACGCTGATACAGTACACATGTATCGTGTAGAGGTGCTGTTGTCATATGTGAGGCAGTCAAGGGCAGCGTTTGAGGTTCTGCCAAGGAGAGCGGCGGAGGTCATGTAGAAAGTTGAAGTTGACGCACTTCCAGCCACTCACTGCGCTGCATACATTCCTTGGGCATGTGCAGCATGCACCTGTGCTGCCATCACATAATCATTGGTGCTGCACCTGCACCCAGCCTCTCTGTGCTCTAGTGACAGTTTTTTTATTCTTGGCTGGAGCGCGTTTTGTGTTTGGTGTTGGCTCACAGCAGTCTTCATACTTCATACTGCAGAGCCATACTTCTGTGCGTGCATGATTTGATGGGACTCATGGCTGCGATGTTGTATGTCATAGTGCATTACTTCAGCCACAGTGAATGATTTTACCCCTTAACTTTACCCCTTACCCAAATGTGATTCTTCTTGCCATGGCCATAGCTATTGTGTACGGCTTTGTTGGCGGCTCACGCAGGCTTCAAAAGAGAGCAGCAAGTCCCACATCATGCAACAGCTTCTCTAAGCAGACGTTGACGTGTTGTGAGTTTTGCATCGCCACACTCTGCCTCCACAAACAATGCAGCCATCACACGCTATTGCTCAACCCCTCTACCGTTTGACCACTACACTTGTATTTGATCAGCACCAGCATGCCGCAGAGCGCAGATTGCTCGAAGTCAAACATGCACCGTGTATTGCAAAGTATATGCATGGTCATGGGGTTCATATCAACTATACCTCTCCCCAACCTGTGGCATCTGCCCTTTGTGTAGGCCAAAGCCCAGGCGAAAGGCGGCAATGGCGCCCCCGTGCAGGTGTTCATTGCAGGCATTGGTCCCGACTTGCTGACCTACCGGATGAAGGTCGCACGCCTGCTGTGGGACGCTGACATTCCTGCTGAGTTCAACCACCAGGTGAACAAATGATGTTTAAGTTGCCGCTGTTCTGTGTCTGTGATAGTACAGTCTGCTTATTCATAACCTTCTGCCTGCAGTCACATGAGCATACTGTTGATGTAGGCAGGCGCTGCATGTTGAAGCTCACAGCGGGTGTGTGGCTTCGTGCAGTTCGCAAGAGGTCACGGCGATGCAATGGTGAACTTTGACATCCAGCTCGACATACCTTTAGTAGCTGCCCGTTCCGGCTTGCAATAGGAAACCTAAGACACCCTTTTTCAAGCCATGGGCCCAGAGGCGGTTTTCGTGCCACTTGTTGCTGCATCTGGTGTTGCATCGACTGCTTATGCCGAGCATTCCCTCACATGGCACACAATTTCGTTGCCGTTGGGCATGGAAACTGCCGCATGTGTTGGTCTTTCCCTCTCTATATACGGTGTTTTTTCAAAAAGGCAGAGAGTGCCTCACCAGCTAAACATGCAGAATGCGTATTGCACCCTTGCTGCTCTAATTGAGACATCATCTGCCATGTTGTGTCCCGTCATCCCTCACAGGCGGCCCCAAAGCTGAAGCCGCAGTTGACGGAAGTCCTCGAAAGGGGCATCCCCTTCATGGTCATTGTCGGCGAGACAGAGGCCAAGCAGGGAAAGGTCAAGGTCAAAGACATGGCCACGCGCGAGGAAGTTGAAGTGGACCTCAAACTTGCAGTGGAGACGCTCCTTCAGCGCGGCTGCCGCACGGTGCGAAACGAGGCCAGCCTGCTCGCTGATGCATCACGTGCCGCTGCCACTGCTGCAGAGGTGTCTGAGTCTTGATCTGCTGTCACCTGTAGGGTCTGGAGCAATCTGTTGACGTATCATCAGCAGCGCAGGCTGATCCGCTGATTGCCGTTGCCGCATCGAATGCTAGTGCTCCAGTTGACACGAAGCAGTGCTAGCGGATGGTGGATAATTTGTGGTCGCCCAACGGTTTAAGAAGAGCAGCAGGTGCTGGGTGCAACAGTGCTCAGGGCTCGAGAAGGTTTTCTTGAGGTAGTTATCCAGCGATCGCAGAGTCGTGTCATGAAGTTCAGTCGCACACTCTGCGCACATTGCCAAGCTGTGCCGCTCACATAGTGCAGTCATCTGCCGCTTGTGCCATCGTCGGCAAAGTGGTGTGGCGTGCGACACGCAGCATGGTTGCACAATGCTTGTTGTGCGATAGTGTTGTGTCCACCTGCCAAATGATCGAGACTCGAGATGAACACAAGTCATGCCTCTGGAGTCTTGCTGCCACTGCTTCAGTTTGAAGCCCACTGCCTGCTTAATGAGCGTTCCAGTGCATGTCGCCGCTCACATTTGAGATTGCCACAGCGCAGGGAAGGGAGTTGCTTGCATACATGTGTTTTGCATGCAGTATTTTTAGATGCAAAATGTGGTACTCTCTCGCACTGTCACTTGGACAGACTTCAATGCTAGTCACCGCTCTGTGTACAACTTGAAAGGGTGCTATATAGTATTGCACACTGACTTTGCAGGTTGCACCCATGCTGCTATATACATATAGCATCGGTATGGGTCGTGTTGGCGCACCCTGTCTGCTGTGTTCCCGATATTGAATGTGGTGTATTGTGCCAGGCCTTTTTGTTTGGTGATGATCATGACAGTAGTGTTTTTAAACTTTTGTTAGATCCAAGTTGAGGTTGAGTTGGAGTTGAGCAACTTGAACTAGTCGAAACTCGGACGCTCGTTCTGCACACAATCTCAGCAAGCACATCGCGCGCTTTCCCTCTGGGATGCCGTTGCGCGCAGACAGTGTGATGCAAGCACACTCTGGCAAAGACCACGGCGAAAGTCCAGACTTGAGTCTGCGAACGCAACGCAAGGGAACTCAAGGCCGGAGACTCATGTTCCTTGATGTAGCGCTGGGAGTGCATTGCTATTGCTACCATGGCATTCGCCATGGCGTGCAGCATTCTCCTTGCCGTTTTAATTGCAGGCTGCACGCTTTGACCCTGCACACGCAATGTCCTTGACCACAGCTTTGCACTCCAGCAGCGAGCAAGCGAAGAAAGCTATGCAGCGCAATGGTCTTGTGGCACTCTTGGCGTCCGTCCTTGTAGCCTGCGCTCTAGGCTCCAGCGTACCAGACCCGGGCGACAGGCGTCTGACGCACTCGAGCTCCAGCCACGGCAACCCCCACAGGCATCATCGCAAAAAACGTGAGTTTCTGACGACGGCAGCCGCAGTGCCTCAAACTACTTCGATCCTGCATCAAGACTTAGCGTCAAATACAAGTTGCGACACGGCACCCGCCGGTGTCAGTGCTGATTGGTTTCGATCCGCCATGAGCCTCAACTTGCTTGTCATGCTGACTCATACATCATAGGCGGCCTATATACCACCGTCGCTGACAGCTGCTTGCGCCAATGCGCGGAGCATGCATTGTCATCTGACCTTGAAAACACAGCTCATGCAGCAATGAATCTGAATGCATTGATTGACAGTTACCTACATGACTGACGATCAGGCCAGGCCTCTGTAGTTAACACAGCCAATTTGCTCTCATGCCTCACTGTGCCAGATAGCATGGCTATTAAACTTGACAGAGCATATGCTATGATTTTTGAACACCTTACATATACCAGTTGGTCGTCAAGGAGTCATTGACACGTCAACAATTTAAGCATCAGGCAATGGCCGTCGCACTTATGTTGCTGCATCGCAATGGTCTGGGCCCGGTCTGTTTCGTCAAGAAACATCAGTGGTAGAATTTGTCGCAAAGACCCAATTGACAACATCCCCACGGGCATCTGATCAACGGCACCAGTCGGTTGACAGCCACGCAAGTGTGTGGAGCTCTTGACGATGTTCACATTTGCAGGCAGCAGCACGGTTCTGCTCACAAGGCAAGGCAGCATTATTCTCCAGCGCTTTTTAAGTATCTCATCAAAACACACGCATGTACTTGGAAGTATAGCATAAAAATAAGAATATAGGTTTAAAAATGGTCTCTGTGTGAGGTGGCACAAAGTATGCGTTGCACCTGACTCAACTCACGTCAAGCAAAATCTTTTGACCACTGCAGGCCAATGGCCGCGTCCCCACTAGTACGGCTACAAGCACCTTGTAAGAATACCATCTGTGTGTAAGCAGCTTGCATTGTGGCGAGACAGAGAGTTGTGAGAGCTGGTCTTGAGAGTCTCGTGCCCAGCTAATGCAGCGTTTTACATTCCATTGTGCAGAATGCCGCGTTGCCAGCAAAATAGGCAAACACAATCACACAAGACACTGCTGCCTCTGAAACGTCAATGTTGCGATTGCTGCGTGCTGTTGCCACAGCTCACCACATCCAGTACTTCCCCTTGCCAGTGGCGGTGCGTGTTCCGGGGCCCATCATCCCAATTCCGCAGCCCGTTCCTCAGCCCGTTCACGTCCCGCACCACATTCCAGGTTCGTTGTCACAATCAAATTGCTGAATGGTCATGTTGTTGCTGAGATGCTGAAGGTACAACAGCTGGGCAAGCGAAGCGCCATTGCACTACTGCACCAGGTGTGACTCAAAGTTTGAATGCTTGGCTCTGTCTTACCGACATAATTGGTGCCTCAGCTGCAACTAACGCTTGACAGTGATGCAATCACCTAAATGCAAATCCACACCCAAGCTGCTGTTGCACTTGCTGTAAAGTTTAAGGTCAGACTCGCTTGTCAGGTGGCAAGCCGTGCAGGCAGTTGATTCTTGTTTTTTACTTTACATGAACTTTGGAGCCTTCCCCTGAGTTCCTCTCTGCCTTCTTCGTGCCTTGTTGTACGCACAGTGGAGGAGAAGCCTGTTCACCACATCCACCACAAGCACCATGCCCCCATCGTCACCACGACCGCATCTAGCAGCAGCAGCAGCAGCAGCAGCAGCAGCAGCTCAGAGGGCACTCCCGCCAGCACAACCACCTACATTGCTGGCACAACCAGCAGCAGCAACGTTGTTGCCGCCCCAGTCGCTAGCACAATGACTCACACCTTGAAGACCACGACCAGTAGCGACGGGGGCACAGGCGCCACCAGCACCATGGCGAGCACTGCCACCAGCAGTTCCACGCAGCCAACTTCAACTGCATCTTCAACTGGTGGCATGGGTTCAACCAGCAGCGTCACCCACTCCTCCTCAACGCCTGGCTACTTACCCACCTCTGCCTTTGCCGCTCCACAATACACTGGCTACGCACCTGGCGGTGCGTATGGAACACACGCACCGTATAGTACTGAGTACGATGGCCCTTCCGGTAGCAGCAGCTATGGGCCAGGGTATCCAGGGGGCGCTTTCTTTGCCTTTAATGGAGGCAACTACTGGAATGCTGAGTACAATGGCGGCAACTGGTTCAACGGACAGTTTGGCGGGGGGTACGGTATGGGGGGCTTTGGACCTTTCCACGGATTCGGGGGTGGGTATTGGCTGTGAGAGGGGAGCAGGAGTGCGTTGCTTCTATGCTCTCACGCTGAGTGCAACTTCCAACAGGTACAGATGCCTTTGCAGTGGGATACCCCAAACCCTGTAGGCTTTCGTCATGAAGTCAGTGCTTCAAGCAGATCAACGCTCCAGACGTATAGTTCCAAGAAAGGCAATTGCCCGTAGTAGAGCTTTGTTGCCTGCGCATGGCCAAGTGCTCCATGCCATTGGTGTGCATCGTTTGAGCAGGAGAGTATGTACATAGGAGCGTGCATGCGTTGGCAGCCAATGACATCATCACGAGAAAGTGTGACTACCATCGCCGGGCCATGACCACTGCCCGTTGCCCTGTCTCTTTGCGTTGCCTGCATGTTGTGACGTTCAATTAAGTCCACGTGAATCACAAATCCCCTAGAGAGGCCGGTTGTTTGATGCATGCATCACAGGCATGTAACGTATGTGTGGCAGCTGTGGTGTCATGGTTGGATATACAGCTGTGGGCATGCAGGCTTTTGCACATGTCGTAAGCTAACGGTGCTCTAGGGACTGCAGTCTCTCATCTCAGCAATGTGTGTTCCGTGACAAGAGCATGCGCATATGGTCTTCCAAGGATAATGTTCGTCGGAGGCTACCAGCAAATGCAAAGCAATTCGCCGATCCCGATCATTGATCAATGCTTGCGCATTGTAACGGCAGTGCAGGTCCCAAGGTTGTAGGGTGCTGTTGCAGGAATAGGAATTGCTCTGGCCATCGTGTGACGCACGGTTTCCACATGCGACAAAGCCCCACACACAGGAGACAAAAGTTGTAGCTTGGGTTGAAGTTCTCAAAGTCGTGTATTTCGATCGAACGCCACAATTTTACCAACCAGTCCCGCACCGCAGCATGCTGTCAAAGTCGATGCTCCTCACACACACAAGATTTTGACATTCTCATTCCACACAGCACAGGGCCCGCGATGGGTTGCGCATGCGTCAAATCAAGTCAATGGTCTCGCCATCAAACATGACCTGTCCCGCCTCCTCTGCCTTCGTCAGCAGCAATGTCACCTGCACCAGGAGCACGCGAGAGATGCAGCGATGGCAGCGCAATACATGGTTTACGGCTCTCGGCAGCAAAGTCGCAAACATGTGCTTTACCCAAGTTGATACTTGAAGTAAACGACAAATGACATTGGTGTTTCGCAGGTGGGTGGATGCTCAGTCTGCAGCACGAAACATAGGTAGGTATAGGTATCGCCTTGCCCCAACTTCAACTTCAAGAGGACACAGTGAAGATTGTTGGTGGCACCTTGCAACGCCTGCTAAGGACGAACAGCAATGCAGACAGACCTGACACAGATGCAGCAGGCTCTGCCCACAGATGTGCAGTGGCTGCTTGCTTCCACTGCCCTGAAATTTATCCTGCTCTGCTCATGAGCACCTGCTGTGCAAAACGAGTTGAACCGCTTACAAAGGCACAACGGGTTTACATAGCAGGTCGGCGCAAACTTCAAGTGCAACTTGCGCACTTCGCAAGGTCATGCAAAGTCATGCACGGTGCTGTTGCGTCCCAATGACTGCCACCGCATGTTGAGGTCTGGCTCATGGAATCACATGAATGAATTGAACCAAAAATGAATGATGACAATTACTTCCAAGTAACTTGATTCACGGCGCTGATTCACGACTGCCACAAGAGCCGCCGCATCCTGCTCAGCATGGAGCACCGCGCCTCACGCAGGTGAAGTAACCCCTTGCAGTAAATGTTGAAGTTATCTTACTTCGATGTATATGAATTGAACTTGTAATTGTTGCGACGCGTCCGCGTTGAGACCATCGAGTTCTGGCCATTGAATTGAAGCAAATGAATGAATTGAACCCCCCACAAAATGATGACAGATACATGAGTTGAACTTGTGTCGTACCTCCTCCGGGGTGAATTGTTGCGACGCGTCGGCGTTGAGACCATCCATGAACGCCAGCAGGGCCATCTGATCCACGCAATTGTTCTTCTGCAGCGACATGAATCGCTGCAACGTACGGACGGGGGCGCAAACACGCACGAGTTGAGGGCGTGATGCAAGCCTGCTGCCATACATGTTCAGTTACATACAGTTACTGTAGTGTGAATGGACGGCAAGTGTGGAACCTGGGAGATGCACCAATCTACTTAAAAAATATGAATTTGGCATCTCTCTCATTGAGCCAGATTGACAAGGCGATAGCAGCCAAGTGAGTGGTGGCATCCATGCCAGCAACCCGTGCCCATGCAATGACGTGCAAGCGCATGAAACCGCGAACATGCATGAGCGCATGCTACAAGCTTACCATCTTGTACTTCTGAAGTAGTACAGCGCAATATGGCATACTTTTCCCGCCCCTCTGAGAACGAAACTCCACGTGCATTAGAATGCATATATACACCACCTGCATGCCTCCATCACCACTGCAAGGGACTCTCTGGATCGCCAATACGCATCAACATTGCTGCCGTGAGCGTGACATGTCACACTGCCTTCTTTAAAGGGCAGCCAAAGCTGAGCATGATACAGTATGTATGTAGCCATTGCGTGCACAATGAGCTTACTTGCACTCATAATGACCACTCTCACACAACTGCTTATGATCAGATCAGTACAAGAATATTGCCACCTTCACGATCAGCAGGTTTTGAATTTAACAAGTTTGAAACA
This sequence comes from Tribonema minus, assembly GCA_017506865.1. NCBI lineage: Eukaryota > Xanthophyceae > Tribonematales > Tribonemataceae > Tribonema > Tribonema minus. The sequence goes on from JAFCMP010000156.1 coordinate 39,661, forward strand.
ACTGCCCCCTGGTCAGTATAAGTTGTGGTCAGTATAAGTTGAGGTTGCTGGTACACCTTCAAGATGGCCAGGCGTCCCCCCTCCTCACAAATTATGGTCAGTCAAGTTTTGCAAATATTTGCTAACCTTCTCAGTGTTGAGTTTACAATCACCAGATTCTGAATTTTCAAAAAAATATGTTTGCCCCTGGTCAGCATCAGTTGAGGTTGCCGATTCACCTTCAAGATGGCCATTCGATCTTCCTCGTCCGCCCCCGCCCGTTGATCCCCCTGCCTTGCCCTCTTCTGCTGCCTGTCACTGCGTGTTTTGCCAGCAGCAGTGCTCAGGTCATCATCGCTCCGCTCGCCATCTGACTCGCTCTCATCTGCGGCGAGGGCGCACATGACATGAGAGTTGTGGCAGTTTACATGACTGTTTCAAGGGGATGCAAAGGTGACTGCTGTATCCATCCGGGGCCAGCAGTACTTAGCACGGGGGGTGATTCAAAGGAGCGTCGCTGCTGATACTTCAACTTATCCCAAACCCTAACTTAGACCAGTGCCAAGATCATATCAGGCTGGCTGTTGCAATGTGCTCTCATCATGAGTGTGCTGGGTGAAGGAAAAGGGCGGCGAGACTCAAATAGAAAAACAGCGGAGTTGTGGCGCATGCATGGGGCATTGGACAGCCGGCAAGGGTCTGATGCAGACGTAATCTGACATGGGGCACTGTGGTCTCATGAAGATCCTCGCCCGCATATGCAGGAAGCTTCACTTCACATGTGGCGCAAGCTGCCCCACATCATTTTCAGCAGCCAACAGCATGCTACATAAGCGAGCGGCCATTGTTTAACATTTAATGTTCAAGTTGAAGTAGCAGCAGTTACATACCTGCCCGTGAGCGCCTGCCGGAGGCTCTGCCGGTCGCTGCTGCCTGACCTTCCAGACCAGGGTCCTCCGCTCCCTCCATTTGGGTCTCGTGGTACAGTGCAAACATCATCAGGTCCAGTGCCTGACAGAGCAGCAGTTGAAGTACAGCAGCAGTGCTTAGAGCTGCATGGCAATCAACATCAAAATCAAAGTTTTCAACGCTTTAGCAGAGTTCAAGTGCAATCAGACTGTGGTAACAACCGCGGTCACTGGCCAGGTGCTTCATGCGCAGAGCTGGCGTAGATTTGTGTCTGACAACAGCTGCAACGGCTTCCATCACTAAGCATGCACACTGCTACTTGCCTCTGTTTGTTGTCGTGGTATGGTGGAATGAACCTGTCTAGCTGCAGTGTCGGCTCAGTCATCAGCGCTCATTGTTCATGATATGAAGGTCACTTGACATACTTCTCAGCATGACACACGTGATGAAGCAGCCCCCAACATACACTTTGAGGCATCATATCGTCAACAATGAGAGCTCGGCGCGTGTACCTCCTGGCAGTTCTCATCAGAGCACATCGCTTAGATCAGGGTTGGGTTAGGGTTAGGGTTAGGTCACCTCACATCAGCATGACACACCTAAACATGAAGCGCCACTCTGAGATTGACAGGTCACTGCAGTGACGTGTGACACAGTCTGACAGGGAGCATTGACAGTGCACAAAGGCGATGATCACTTCAAACTATTGCTTCATCAACACAGAGACAAAGCGCATATGCCTCGAATGCTAAAAAGCTGCTTGCACACAGAAGTTCTTTGACTACAGTGGATATGATGGCACTGTTTGACTCGTGGCCGATGAATGCAGCACGGTCATTGGTGGAAGGCACTTGCGGCTAAACACTCCTTGTCACCTACATAGAGCTCCGCGATCTTTTTATTCGTTTCCATGTACCTTCCGGCAGTCTCTCTCTTCAAAGGTGTCGCCGTGCCGTGCATTCACAGTTCATACACGAATTTATCTGCAAATCAGATTATAAATAGTAATTGCCGCAGTCAGTGACCATGCGCTTCATGCGCGGAGCTGGCATGGATTTGGGTATAACAACAACTGCAACGGCTACCGTTACCATAGGCTGCCTCTTTCATGTGTTCGCTGTTATGCTGAGATGAACCGCCTAGCTGTTGGCTCATTCAACAGCGCCCATCCCTTATGCAGATCACTTCTGCACGTATGCATGACATACGTGTGCAGAAGCAATGAGCACTTTTGTTTCCTTCGATCAACAGTGAGACAAAGCGCATGTACATACGCACCTTCTGGCAGTCCGCCTCCTCAATGGTGTCGCCGAGCCGTGCCTTGGCGTGTGCAGTGCTCAGTCGAATCAGCGTCTCCAGGCAACGCGGCGTGACCGGCAGAGTCTTCGTGTCTTGCTTGCCCCTGCACATGGCAATGACAACAAGTCAGTAAATCCAATTAGGGTTGACGCTCAGCAGTCACAGTAAGGCAGCTGTGACGCTCCTTCAGGCTCAGGCTGTTGAAGTTTGGCCGAGGGACTTGATGCTGGCAGCACAGTGCTTTACTTTAAGAAGTATTGGGCATTCCGCAATGGGTGTCGTTTGTTGTTGCTGGTGTACGTGCGATGATGATGATGCTCGCCATTGAACTGCAACTGCGCTGCTGTAGTATACTTCAAGCACTTGACTACAACTAGCAGAAAAGCAGTGCTGAGTGCACACAGCAACAAGTTTGATGGATCTGTGTTTTGCAAGGCTCTCACCATGGATCAATCGTCAACAGTTCACTGATGATGAAATTCTGTGTTTGGCATGGCTCTCCACTTACTTTGATTGTTGATGGCTCAGTGTCAGTGCTGTCAGTGATCGTGTTCTTGTGGTACTTGCGCGTCTACAACAACCACTATGCCAGTCATCGTGTGGATAGAACCGCTGAAATGGCAGTTCTGGTTCAGACAGCCCCAACAACCATGATGACCACACCACACAAAGTGGAGTCTTGAAGTAAATCATGATTGAAGTAGGCTCTGCACCTGAGCGTAGCGTACGCGGCGGATATGAAGTCGCGCGACGCATCGCACAGCTCCGGCTGCTTCTGCTTGGCGTAGTGCAGGTACCGCTTCAGGAAGGCCTGCGGAAGTGGCGGCAGCACAGCGCGCAGATGCAGATGTATCAGCGTTGATGAGGCACTATCACATGCAGCCTGCAGTGCTGCTGTAGAATTCAATGTACAGTGCCGTCACATGCTTTGGACTACACGCATTGGCGTCCTTGAATAACGTTCATTTTGGGCGGTACTAAGGCACCAGTCTCATGCAGAATGATCTGAGAGCAGCGATGCCTTCTCATGTCACACATCTTGATAGAGTGCTCAACCTCAAGCCACAGTGCAGCTGGAATCCAAATCTCACAGGTCAACAATGCTCAGCCCTGCCAGCAACGCTCAACAGAGAACCAGCCAGTCCTTTCAGATCTCACATGTTCAAAGCGCTCCACATGAGGTGCAGCTGTGATTTCAAATCTTAAAGGTCGGCAGCACACATCCTCGTTACTGGCGCCCACCAGAGCAGCAGTCTGTCAATCTTTGTATGCAGGTGCTTAACCTTGCCCACACTTCAATCGCAACACTGTATACATACCTCGCTCAGCATCTCCGGGCGTCACTGTACGCTTACTGTGTAGATTTCACAGGTCAACTGCGCTCGATTTAATCCACAACGCTCAACACTATACATACATGCCTGGTTCAGCAGCTCCGAACATCATCCACAACGCTCAACACAACGCTATACATACACACCTGGCACAGCAGCTTCGAACATCATCCACAACGCTCAACAACACAATGCATACATACATACCTGGCTGAGCAGCTCTGCAAACATCATCCACAACGCTCAACACAACCTATACATACATACCTGGCTGAGCAGCTCCGGGCGCTCCCCCCCCTCCCTCGCTGCCCCCCCATGCAGCAGCGCGCTGAATGCCTCAAACACCGGTGCGGGGGCATCTGGGTCCGCAGTGGCGTCTGCTGCCGTCTGAGCACTGCTATCCCGCCCTCCCAGGGGCTCCGGCTCCATGTCGGAGCCGGGGCGGCGGTAGCGGTGGCCGCGCAGCACGTGTGCGCTGCAGAGGGGATGTAGGTATGATCATCAGCATTTGGTTGTGTTGGATTGAGCACTGAGTGACAGTGGCTTTTGAGAGGCAAATGCGAGAACCAGTGGTGGCAAATCACTCTCAAGGTGGCGGTAGCCGTGCAGCACATGCGCACTGCAACGGGGGCATGTAGGTATGGCTTGTTGTGAATTGTCGTGAATTGAGTTGACGGTTGCAAGTCACTCTCAGAGACAGCGGCGGTAGCGGTGGCCGCGCAGCACGTGTGCACTGCAGTGGCAGCACGTAGTCGTGACATCAGCATTATACTGAAAGTAAATGACTTTTGGATTTTGTGTTAGTACCGGTCAATGGTGGCAAGTCACTCTTGCAGATGACGGTCGGCCGCGCAGCTCCAGTCACCAAGCGCGCGTGGAAGCCCTGGTGCAAACCCTACCCTCAGCACAACTCGGGCGCGCAACCTGCACAGCCTGCCCCACACCAAGCCCTACTTGCTACTGCAAACCCTGCTTGAAGTTTGCCTGATGGCGCGGTCGTTGTTGGGGCCGAGCTGATCGAGCACCACAAACAGCAGGTCAAAACGGCTCAGCAGCGAGTCAGGCCAGCCAAACCCTACAGGCAAGCCCTACTTGAAGTTCACCTGATGGCGCGGTCATTGTCGGGGTCGAGCTGATCGAGCACCACAAAGAGCAGGTCGAAACGGCTCAGCAGCGAGTCGGGCAGGCCAATGTTCTCCTGGGGGCGGCGCGTCTTGTCGTACTGCCCGTACACGGGGTTGGCCGCTGCTACCACGCTGCACCTGCAGGAGAGAGAGGGGGGTATGCGAACCGGTCACAAGTGTACGCGCACAGAGGGTGGGGTGGGGGGGTGGGGGTGTATTCGAATTGGTCACAGTTCAACGTGCAGAGGGTGGGTGGGGGTATGTCAGTCGGTCACAGTGGTAGCGCGCAGAGGGGGTTATTGAGTGGACAGGTATGAAACACTGCTGCGCACCGGCGAGCAGCCGTGAGGTTTAGGGTTGGTAGGGTTAAGGTTAGGGGTAGTACAGCGGCGCGTTCAAGCTGTGCGCGCAGTTCTTGTTGACTTTCCAACAGTGCTCAGCAGTGCAGCAGGTATATGGACTGCTCTTGTTGCAAGCCTGAGTCTGACTCAGAGTCGGACTTGCAAGATCATCAGTCACCTGCGCACGCATTCGGCACAGCCATCATTTCTACCCCTCATGTTCAGTGACATGATATATAATGATGCCAGCACGGATCACACACAAACTGTAGGCGCACTTCTGCAGTACTGGACACTACCCATATGAATGCACTCAGTATCAAACTTCAATTGCACAGGGACTCTGCATAAGACTCACCGTGCATTGAGACTCGCGTGTATGCCGGCCTTGGCGATGGTGACCGTCTGCTGCTCCATGACCTCGTGAATTGCAACGCGGTCGATCTCACTCATCTTGTCAAACTCGTCAATGCACACTATGCCCCTGTCGGCCAGAACCATTGCACCAGCCTCGAGCCTCCTCTCCCCTGTCACAAGCAATCCAGAGAGTGCAGTAGTGTTCAGCTCAGTGGCCGTTTGAAGAAGATCTATACATTTGGTCATCTCCCATGGTTGAGACTCATCAAGACGCAAGTACATACTTCCAAGAAATGAATTGAACTTCAAGAACATCTTGCCAGCGTGCTCAGCATGCATCAATCAGCCCACTGCATGAACTTATTGACGGACACTGCGGATTTGTCTATGTTCAATAGCATAGAAAAGGCATACACGTCATAAGTATGAGCAGTCCATGGCATTGAGATTTCAGCAATCGCAGCACCTGTCTCCTTGTCGGTGGTGACGGCAGCAGTCAGACCGACGCCACTCGACCCCCTGCCGGTGGTGTTGATGGCGAGCGGCGCAATGTTGAGCACTGCGCGCAGCAGCTGACTCTTGGCGGTGGATGGGTCCCCCACCATGAGCAGGTTGATGTCGCCCCTGCACGCAACAATGAGAAGAAAGTGTTGTGTAGAGAGTGTTGAGAAGAAGGTGTTGACGGCGAGCGGCGCAATGTTGAGCACTGCGCGCAGCAGCTGGCTCTTGGCGGTAGAAGGGTTGCCGACCATGAGCAGGTTGATTGCGCCTTTGCACGCAGCAAAGAGAAGAAAGTGTTGATGTTAATAGCGAGCGGCGCAATGCTGAGCACTGCGCGCAGCAGCTGGCTCTGGTGGCAGTAGAAGGGTCACCCACCATGAGAAGGTTGATGTCGCCTCTGCACGCGGCACAGAGAACATCAATTTGAGTTTGAAGTGACATGCCTGTGGTAGAAGTTGAAGTTGATGGCGCCTCTGCAGGCGACGTAAGGGTGTGTGCAGAGACAGGTTTTGCGGTGCTGGGGAACGTTGAAGTTGTTGTGTAGTTACCTCTACTGCATGGGGGGTCGCACACGCGCGCGCAGGGAGAAAGGACAACTGTTGAGTTCAGCATACGTCATGGCTAGAACACATAGCGGGCAGGTAAACATTCGTGAAAAGCTATTTAGATCAAAGTTTTTTTAAACGATGACAAACGTAGGCATGCACATGTATGCCTGTACATTACGCATACATACATACATGAGATGGGTACCATTAGCCAGGTTAGTCTCCTCGCCACCCGGCAGCTGCAGCACCAGCGCCCTGTTGATGTGTTAAGTGTTTATGTCATAGCTTGACTACAGAGCAGGCGTGCGTATACATACATACCTGAGATGCGTCCCGTTGGCCAGGTTCTTCTCCTCGCCGCCCAGCAGCTGCAGCACCAGCGCCCTCTTGATGTGCTCGTGGCCATAGATAGAGGGCGCCAGAGACCGTCCTAGGAGCTCCAGTATGTCTTCACGCGGCGCCAGCTCTCGGATGTGTTGCACATCCTGTTCATGTATAAGGAAGGCGTCACTTTGTGAGTGCGGTTGCACATGCAAGTCTCGAGCAGCACTGCTGCCAAGACAAATAGGTCCTGGATATGGCATGAACTCATTGATGCACTGCATCGATGCACTGCGCAGCGTGGTCACATGTGGAAGTGTTGAAGTCAAAAGTGAAGCTGGGGAGTCACGCTGTGCCAACAGCCCTTACATGGCATACTCTGACTACACCCTTCATGCGCACATGCACCCGTTCCAGACGCATTCTTCACAGATTGTACATACCGCTACTGGTGTGCTTCTCGCACTAACAGCGTACCTTTATACCCTCAGCACACCACCACGCTGAGCACTGCTCACCTGCCCGGTGACCTTCACCAAGCTGGAGTCCCTGCCTAGGGGCTTGATGTTGTCTGCCAACAGAACGGTCCGGAACAGTCCGGCACTGCCACAGCATACCTGCCTACCTTACAGAACACGACCGCCCGCCCTGAGCACTGCTCACCTGCCCGGTGACCTTCACCAAGCTGGAGTCCCTGCCTAGGGGCTTGATGTTGTTGGCCAACAGAACAGTCCGGAACAGTCCGCTGCCGCCGTCCTGGCTACCCGCAATGGCCCTGTACACACCAGATATTTGCACCCTGCCAGCGCGCAAGCAAAACAGCAATCTGCTTAGATTGACCATAGTTGTGCCTGTTGCGTTGTGCAATGTAATCATGATGCCAGTGTGCAGTTTGCGTCCTGCATACATGTGCACACCGCTGTTATGTATAGCACAACTGTTGTCACCACCTGCGGCTGGCCTATTGCGTGCATGGCAGGACAGTGACGCCACGAGTGAAAGGGCAGGGGCACCACCCCTAGCACGTACTGAAGGGGTGCACCGTAACATGAAGGGTCAAAATGGGGAGCACTGTCATTTGGTGTGGCGCATTGGATGGAGTACACACTGTTCAGTTGACACTGACAGTGCTATATCCTGTGTCAGCAGCTCAGCAGCCCACCTGTCGCCTGGCTCAGCAGTGCGCACTATGCATAGAAGTACCATTGTGTGGCACCACAACGTGCTCAACCGACGACAAGCTGTATGCAAGACGTCACTGCGAAGTGAGGGAGTATGTATGAATATCAGGAGCACGCAGTGCTGGTCGGGGTCTTACGCGTTGAGATTATTATTGTAATACTACTGTGCAGTTGCCTATGCTGGCAAAGCATCTCACCTGTCACCGGGCTTGACCCTGTCCACAAGGTCATTGTCCAGGAGCACCTCTATCGAGCGCGGCAGCTGCCCAAGTGGGGCACGCTCTGGCATCTCCTGAACAGTTACGCTCTGCGCCGTTCCGCACAAATACAGGGAGTGTCACCACTTGCCGGAGCAAACACTTCAAGCGCGAGCAGTTGCAAGCGCTTGTCTTTCACATTTGCAGCATAAGTGCATCACGATCTGTGACCCTTTGCACCTTTGCGCACACATACAGCAGCCGTCGTCACTTGCCAAAGCGTGCACTTCAAGCATGGACTGTCGAATAAACATGAGCACAGTGTGTTGAGTGGTTGCAAGGAAGAACCTCGTGGGCAGTTGCGCTCTGCAATCGTTGCGCGCAAACGCAGCAAGTCTGCCACTACTTGTCAAACCATAGACTTCAAGCATGAGCTGCAGTAATGAAAAACGAATCGAAAGATCGTTGAGCTCTAGGTGACAAGGGATGGTTAGCCGCAAGTACCTTCCACCAATAACCGTGGTCGCCGCTGCTGCAGTCATTGGCCACGAGTCAAACAAACTAATGACGTAAGCAGCATTGTTCGGCGGTGGCAGCATGAGTACCTGCTGGCAGCATGAGTACCTCGAGGTCTTGCAGACGCCACATCAGTCAGCATGCTCAGTCCAAGCCGGCTTGTACTGGATGTCACATTACAAGGTGCTGCAGATGAATGTGGTGGACGTTATGTTCACGCCGTTTCACGAGTCCAAGTGTACTGCTGACAGAGTACACTGTACCTGTACCGTCGCCTCTTACCCCGTAGGGTCTGACAGATGACTCTTGGCTCAAATGTTCATGAATCAGCTTGTTTGCTGCTGTTGCGTCAGACGTGAAGTACACCAGACTGGCCGCAAAAACGGTGTTTGCCCACAACAGCGCAACTCACAAGGCCCACGCTCAAGTACAAAACACGCAAACACACCTGGTGGTCCTTGTACTGACAAAGTCCATACTCCACTTCCAAGGTGTTGTTCTCCGGGTCCTGCGCGGCAGATTGTAGGTATGTGGCATAGTTGAAGTTTAAAATTAAGACTGGTGGTTTCACAAAGTTCGGGTTACATTGGGGTTCGAGTGGGCCTGAAGCCGTCAATACACACTGCGCCATGCTGCCTGAATCATGCCCGAGCCAACGGTATGCAGGTAGGTGTACTTCTTGCGCGCCAGCCAGATCAGATGCCTAAACTCCACCAGGGACTTTTCAAAGCTCAATCTTTCTAGCTATTTCGGTTCATAGTTCATAATTAGAAATTCACTCAAAACTTCAACAGCTGCTGCAACGTCTCACATTGGTTGGCTATTGCAGTTCATTGAACGAACTTCACTAAATAGTTCAACACTTGTTGTGGGGAGTCACCTTGGTTGGCTGACCGCCCTGCGTGACCATCTGCATGGTGCCACCAATCTCTAGCCCCAGTTCCAGTGACGTGCCGTCTCTGTACTCGCGCTGGGTGTGCTCCCCCGTAGCCGGGCAGTAGTGGACAGACTTCATGAGCTGCAGCACGAGTGTTTTTGGGGGGGGGGTGAAAAGAAGGGGTCATCAGCAGGGGCCACATGGTGACAAGTTTTTTGTTGGGTGAAATTAAGGGGTCATCAGCAGGGGCCACAGTGTGACAGTGCTCAATGTGTTGCCGAACTCAGACGGTGTGACGCTGTGCCCTTCGGTGGCGGCAAGCGCGAGGCGTGCTCAGAGCTGAGCGGTGTCACGTACGCGCGCCTGTGTGCCACCAGGCAGGCAGGCGGGCATAAGCAATAGATGCGCAAATCAAGAGGCCATATGCATGTGGCATGCAAGGAACATGAGCACAAGAAGCAGTAAGGGCGCCAGAAGTACAGCTCTTGCGTTCAACATACGGGGAGCAACAACGCAGAGCTGAGCCCTGTCAGTATGCAATCACAGCCTCAAGTATTGATAACATGCACACCGCAGGAGGGCAACTGCCACAATATGGCGCTGTTGCGCAGCAACGGTCACATGTCAAGGTTAGCCCTTGGCACTGTAGTTGAGCTGCAGTTTGGTTTGCGAGGTGTTCGAGATCAGCTCCAGATCATTAGTGTGAGTGCCTCAGCAGCCCTCAACTGGCACACAACAACAGCGCAGCACCCAATCCCTAGGGCTCATTGAAAGCGCCACACCGTGTCACCAGGGCTGATGTGGTGCGCAGCTGCCACCTCACCTTGGGCCTGACATTGCTGCACTTAGTCACAATACCCTCCACGCACACCTGCAATTCGCAGCAGCATAACAACCAACAGCACTTTGCGTGAGCATATTTGCTGTTGTCATGCTCTCCTGCGGCCTCTCACAGGACATTGGCCAGATGGTAGCAGAGTCTGCATCTGCTGAGAGCACTCTGAACAGTGAGGGGCAGTGTGCAGGAATCGCTGTGCTGCCGCCACTTTGCACAACAGACCGTTGCATGTTTTTAAGCGATGCTTGTTAGAGTGCATTTGATCAGCGTGCATGCTCATTGCTGTCTTTTGACCACACCCCTGGGGGGAAATAAGCGAGGAATGGGGAGAGCACGACAGCTGCGCAGCAGGCTTTATGATCCCACTTGCGTCACGCGCTCTTCAAATTACTCAAGCAAACGGAAATAGCATAACTTCAAGTGTGAGTTGCAGCATTGCTCAACAATTGACTGTCGCGGATGCGCATTGGGAACTCACCAGCATCATTGGAAAACGCAGAACTTCAAGTGTGAATTCCAGGAGCGCTCAGCAAATGACTGTTACGGATGCGCATCGTGAACTCACCAGCATCTTCAAGAAGTGGCTGATCAGGCTGCGTGGGCTGACGTGTTGGTGGCCAAATGCACCCTCAAAACCGATCTGCAACGACAACAGACGTAAAGTCAAGGCGAGTTGCAAGTGGCAGCATGTAAGCACGAATGCTCTTCTCGTTGAAGTTTTCACTTCGGCACATTTTTGCAGTGAGGGAGGTCAACGCTGGCAGCTCAAACGTGCGTCTCAACGCATCTCAGAAAGCAGCGACAACGACGACAGAGTGGCAGTGGCAGTGAGCAGTGGCGGTGAGCAAGCACACTCTGCAGTGACAGGGGACAGGGTCGACAACTCAGTTACGCTCATCACTGAAGCTTGAGGGAAAATAGCTCTGCAAAGATGGTTGTCTGCTGAGAATCACTACACTGCCTTGAACGCTTAGTGTGAGCGAAGGTGTATAGTCGCATTGGATTGGTGCCCTAAATCTAACCCTAACTTTAAGTGACACGTGCAATGATATCAATCTACAGCTCTGCTTACGCTTCGGCTGCTGGGCTCAACAACAAAAAAGCTGTGCAGCGCATCTGTTGCCGCAGACATTGACTTCAGTCAGATGTGAGTCGGCCAAATGGCAACATTGTCGCGCTGCATTCAAAGGCACGCTCCCAATTTTTCTGGCTGTCACACAGCAGCAACAGCCATGACCTTAGCAACATTTTGCTGGTGCTGGCATTGCACAGCAATTGAGCATTGCAAGTCAGTCAGCACTGCCACATCCGAGCTGAAGGTATGGCTGCATGGCATGATGCTGAGAGGCAGGTTCATTGCGTTTCGTTGAGACTATATGTGCCCTTAGTGGCAGCTGGCTGAAAATAGAGAGCGCGATGGCGCTGCTATGCTGCATGACGTCGATCAGCATTGACTCCAGGCCTGCCCATCGCGCTGCAGGAGCACGCAGCACAGGCGCAATGCAGCAAAATTGATGACAGTTGAACTCTGCAGCTGACAGTTGAACTTGCCTGTACCTCCCTGTCGCGCAGCACTTTCGCGAACGACGGGTCCTCCCTTAGCGCGATTTCCTTGGCTGCCTCGCGGAAAGCCCACATGTACGGCAGCGGCCGCCGCATGAGCCGTGCCACATCTAGCGACTGGTTCTTCCGTAGGTGGTTCAAGCTTATCTGTGGTCACATACATTGAGGAAATTGGCAAAGTGAGAGAAAGTCGGGTGCAGCGGACTCACACCGCCTGGACAGCAATTGATGTACCAAGAGTGAGAATGCTGAGGTGCTGTTCAGGAAAATTGTATGAACATCAACCATCGTAATAGGTGTCCAGATGAACATCTGGAATGGCACGCAACTGCAGCTCACAAAGTAGGGTCATTTAATGTGACAAATCTTGCAGCCGACCTAGTCGCAGCCGATTACTGATTGTGGCGTAGGTGCCTTCCGCTTATCTGTGGTTGGTCTAGAATGGCTCACGTCATCAGCAAAGCCGTAACTACATATAGGTGACATAGTTCGTGGAGTCTGCAGTGGTTCAGATGGGCGACCCAATAGTGGCGGAGACGGCAATGGAAAGGATACATGACTGTGTGTACTGAAACAACTCAGAGGCCTGACAGCTTTGCGCGGCACAGCACCAGTTTGAAAGTGCCAGTGCTGCAGTTAGCTTGACACTTAAGTGTTCCTCGCACACAAACAAATTTCCGAGTTCATGCCGTTGTTCACACGTGTGATGGCGACAGAAGCTAGATCGCAGCTGGCTTTGTCATCGCTACACAGCGGCTCACCAACATTGTGCGGCAAGAGCTGCCTACCATGCTCAGCGCCCTGCCCGGTGGGTGGTGTATGATCGAATCCCGAGTCCCAACATGCTCATATGCGACGTTGTACATTCACTGTCGCATGGCCATTCATTAAAGAATGCCGTGCTTTCAACCACTGCATTACTGGTGAAGATGGCGCTCCACCAACCCTTCTCTTGGTCTCGGCAGTTTCATGCACGATGTGGCAGTTTGAGAATTATCACGGCTGGTCGCGCATGGCTGGCCAGCATCCAAAGGATATGTGTGAAATTGTTGCAATTTTTGATGCTCACAGCGCAGAACCACAGGTACACGAATTGCTGCCGCTCATGCGCGATAGCAATTTCGACGAGCACCTCAGAGACGCACGTGAACAGGCACAAAGTGCACTCACCAGCAGCCTCAGCTTCTTGGGAGTTGCCATAAGCTTCCCTATGCGGTCCATGTACTCGCCATCCTCAGCTTCCCTGAGCCATTCCACCATCATACCCTTGAGCTCATTGAGATCCTGTTCGGCATCAGCATCTGCTGCCTGGGGTCCCTCATCGCCAGGCAGGCCATCGCCACCCAAGCCAACATCCATGTCCATGGCGAGTGAGCTGCGCTGCCTCCCTAACGCTGCTGCCCTGCCGCTAGGTCACTCTGGTCCGCCTCGTGGGTATGCAGCGTGGCCCTCGTGCTAACAGGCAGCCAGTTGGGAAGCTCGACTTCCAACTCTACAACTCTACAGCGGGGCGCAAGAACCACTGGCCCAGTTTGCAACGGCGCAAGGACGCTCAGCTTGAGATGACTGCAGGCTAGCTTGCTGCTGCTTCTGCTCCGCACGCACGCCAGCCCCTGCGACACACACTGAAATGAATCAACGGCGCCATAATTTGAACGAACCCGACCTCTAGCGAGAAAAGAAAAAAAAAACGTCTAGAGTCGAGTCGCATCATGAGTTGCGGCCCAGTGTGACAACTGCATTCCTCCTGGTGGCTCAATGCAGGCTGTGGTCAATTACTTGCCTAACAGCACCATGTCCAAGACACCCTGCAGCCATGATCTGCCAAAGGGGGGTGCTGGCGGCATTTCACAAGGTCAGGTAGCGGATTCATATGCTCTAATAAGCGAAAATGAGGAAGGTACGTGCCCCTCAGTCCTGTACTACAATAGTAGCAGCTGTCCAGCCCTTTTGCGTGCTGCAGAAGATAGAATGTGAACTACCTGATGGACGCTGCACCGTCTTTAATGAATGCAGGTCATGGATGTCCACGAAAAGGGTGGGGATGCCATCGATGTGTAACAGAATGCGAAACGGAAGGGATCGAGCCATAACATCATGCCAACACAGGGCATGACACTTGTAGTCTGCAATGGGATGACTGAATAGTTATAGCGGTTTGTCTACGATTCTGTCTGCAAACCTTAGCTGGGTGTGGCAGCCGTTCTCTGCTGTTCACTGAAGAGTTCACTCACACCTCTGGAGCAGCTGGACACAGCAGCAGGGGAAGAAAGTCTGAGGCGAGCCTAATACACCACCGGTGCCATCACAAGTAAGACAAGCTCTGCAATTTCCATGCCACATATGTTGAACCCTAACTTCAACTTGTGTCAGCCAGCAATCACCATGCATATGTGCCATGCATCACTGGCATGACAACGCAATATTCCCAACACTCATTGTTGATGAATGTTGCAACATTACCAAGACAAAGGGCACAGCAGCAGCCTGTTTGTGCTTGCCAAGTTTTGTCAGCACACAATTGAACATCTTCTGTAAGTCAAACAAGCAGACGCCCATTTCGTGCAGCAGCCTGAGTGTTGCTGCTGTTGTTAGTGCTTTCAGGCAATCCAGATTTGAATCTGCAACACAAGTGTGGTTGCTGTGAGAGCTGTGTTGTTGTTGTAAAAATTGACGGCAAAGATCACAGCATTTGCTTTGCAAACTGATGGCAAGTACCACGGCGTGTTCATTCCCACGTTGAGGGCATGCAGGCAAGGCCGCTGGTGCAGCCCACCCTTCCTGATGCTCACCAACTGCACACCACCGGTCTACTGCAATGCAGTGCCAATATGGCAGTTCATACTTTGACATGTAGGGACTGATGGCAGAATCATTGCTCAATGGGCATGGCTTCGCAGAGCGGCGGCGGAATGCGCGGTTCTTCAGTTCCGTGAAGGTTCCGCTGAGTCAGCGTTGTTTCCACACGTGCTGTGAAGAGGTGTTTGTAGATGCGGTAGTGCCTGTAATAGCTGTTGACCACATACTCCGTAATGCCGGCAACATCCTGCAGTCCGCGGCAGAACAACAACACATGGTGCTCAAAGTGAATTCATGCGTGATCATGAGTGAAGTCATTCACAGTTGGATGTACTTCTGCCTTCATCATGCGGGCCGCTCGTGACAAAGACACAAACGTACTCATTATCATGCCTCAACATGAGTACCAGTTGAATCTGATGCAACGGCGAACATAACAAGCAAACTCTGATCTGTCAGAACTAGCACAACAAGACATGCATCTTCAACTCAAAATGAACTAACAAGAAATAGGTTCACGCATGATTACTGCTGGCCTTTCGCACGAAAACATGATCACAACAGTGAGCACTTGGTTACTCTGACTGTAGACAGCTGGACTTGCAGAGCGCTGCTTGCACACACAGACCGCTTGCCCGAGAAATCACAAGCAATGCAGGGTGGGCGGTGATACCGACATTACTGATCAAAGCAGAAAAGTGCTGTCGGCTCAGTGCATGTATGGTAACATATGCCATGCACCTTCATCTGCGTTGATGTATAGGGTCACCAACGCTGCAGCGTACACCTGACCGAGAACTCACGCAAGGCAAACGAACCAGACTCCGCAGCCTCCATATGGCAAAACTGAACTGACGCAAGCAGCGTCTCATGTGCTTATGCACCACCCACCATCAACACCTCACACTGCAAATCAATACTGCCATCACAATAAGCGTCTGTCGCAGTGCATGCTATTTGCTTACTTCAAGTGTGAAGATGCCAACGCTCCACGGTGGTCTTTCCACGCAGTGCCGCAGTATCAAGTCGCGGAAGCGGTCAAAGCTGGCCTGCTGGCCACTGACGGGGTCGTCTTGTGACAGGTCCTGCAAGAATTGGGAAGTTTCAAACTTGCCGTTTGGGCACGGTACTTGAATGATGTTTCTGGTTGAGATTGAGCGGTGCGCAAAGTGTGTTTTGTCGGAATATAATACATTTGGTGTGCTGAGTCGTTGAGCATGCTCGCTTTTGAACATGGAATTCCCCATGGAGTTTCAACAAGGTTGGAATTACGCCATCCAAGCAAGCGTCAAAGCGGCAGTTCTTGATGTGAATTCCACAGAGCATGCTACGACCCTTATCTTAGATAGAGTTGCAGGTACTGTGCACGTGCGTGGAGTGCTCAAGTGTCTGAGACAAGTGTGCACCCGTGCAACAGAGGTCCTCGCACATCTGTGCGTGCGCTGTGTTCTTTGCGCCAAGACACAGAACAAGCACGCACAGGCGCAGCAGTCGTTGGCTGGACGGCTGCACCCGAGAGTGCTGCTATACTTGTGTGCACAGGCCAGCGACTGCAGCGCACGCACGCCATCACATGCATCACATCATCATCATCACTATTCGAGCACATCTGTCGCCAGTACACAACGTGCTGGTCTCCTGAGCATCACGCCGTTGCTTGGTTGCCTCTTAAATGCGGTGTTGTTCAACATCCACAACCGGTTTAAAAATGCACGGCGCGCACTGTCATTGTGCAGAGGGTGAAGTTGGGCCAGCGTTGGAGCAACACACGCTATGCAAGACCCTCACCTGCTTGAGCACGTCAGTCATGATGGACATATAGGTGCTGGTTTTCTGTGTGTCGAAGCGCTGCTCCTTGCAGAAGGCGTAGTTGTACAGGTGGAAGTCCACCAGCACCTCTGTCTTCTCGTCGCGCTCTGCAAGTTTAACACAGTGGCGATTACATGTCAGTGCTTGTCAAGATAAGCACCTTCACATGTGCGATAACCTGCGAGCACCTTCATCTTGTTATGGTGGCCTGTGACAGCGGGCCAAGACGTGGTGCGATGACAGTGTTCGGCAGTAGACAAGTTCGCTTTGTGCTTTCTGATGGTTTTCGGCAATAATCAGCGCCAATTCCGCAGTGACTTGCTGCAGCGTTTTGCTATGCAATGATTGCACTCAGTGAGTGGTTTTTGATCTGACATCAGAGGGCCCAAAAACTTATGAACACGCCTAGTATTGTTTGACATGAGCATGCTGGCAGCAGGATGGCCAGGAACGCCTATTGTCGTCTGCCACAAACATCAACTCAACTAACAACAAATGCAGAACACTCAATGCTCTGCTGTCGTCATCAGCTTTCACTAGTGCAGTTGCATGCTTCCAAGACACTCTGCGCTAGAAGTGGCTGATCCAAACCTTTTCATTTGCATTCGGCACCTTCGTCACCTGATGCACCCAGACCCATAAATTCCGCCAGCAGATCTCTGCATTGCTGCACCTCCAGCGCCGCTTCCAGCTGATTCACCTGTTTACAATCATACGAACGCTCATCATAATCACTATTTCTGTCACATAACGAGCTCCTGGACCTTATCATATGACAGTGCAGATTGCACGATCGGTGAAAGGCATGGCGCAAAGTCTCACACACGAATTACAACTGACACTGGCTCAAACCCTCATGCCGAAAGCCTCGAGTGCCACTGCAATTTGCAGCTGAAGAAAACTTGAAGCGGAAGTTGCAAGTTGCCCGCCTCCTCGGCAAGCAAGATGATGTGAAAAACGAACGATACCACACCAGATCACTATGCATGCATCTAGCGGCGTCATGGCCAACCGGTCCCGGCCACCTCTCGAAATCACCAAGTGCAGAAAAAAGTTGACTTGCCTGAGACTCGCTGAGATGCTTCCACAGGCTCCAGCTCAGTCTTTCGCTGCTCATGTCTGCTCCTGGGTGTATCTGATTGTGTCGACTGCGCAATCTGGTGTTTTCAGGTAATTACAACTTCAATCCGATCTTCCAGTTCCACACAGTTCACGTGAACCCCAACGAAATTCATGTGGACTGGCTATGAACCCTTTTTTACTATCGCCCCAGCGTCGCTGAGCTCCGCTGTCGACCCGCAGTTTGCTCTCAGCAGTAGCTGTTCTGCTCATTGAGCCTCAGGCATCATGCCCGCTGCGCCGTCTCCAGCGACACCAGAGGAGGTAATGCGGGCCACCGAGGAACTGGAAAGTAAGGCGCCGCCCTCGCCCTCTCCTGATGATGCGGACGAGAACGAGGACGACAATGACGACGGAGCTGAGGAGGAAGGCGGCGATACCACAGGTTGGTCCTGGACCGCCAAGTATGGTGTGCATCATGTGTTGTTCCTGTGTTTCTCAAACAGACTATGGCCGAGCCTCAGCTGTGCTCCTGTTCCGACCAAGCTCGCGGCTTTGATGATATTGAATGGGTCAACCATTAAGCTGTACATGGCGCCGCATCAGCGGTGATCGAATATTGTCTACAACGCGCAGCAATCGCTGTGTGTTCATGAGCTGCCACCAGCGTTTGTACAACCACTCCCCTTGTTGGCGGTGACGGATGCGGCGTTTGTACGGCAACCCGTTGGCACAGCTCACGTTCATCACAAGCTGCATGCTGATCGCACAAAAATAGCTCATGACTGTGCAGTCATCAGCACTTACATGCAGGTCCTGTGAGCGACCTTGATACAGACTGCACTGCAGCTTTTTTCAGATATCAAGTGCTCGGCTGAACGGATGCTTTGGAAATCATTTGTGAGCATAAAGCGCTCGTATAACTGCTCAATCACTCCACGAGATTTACTGCTATTAGTGTCAATGCTGCAAGAGTCATGTTGTTGAGAGCTATTTTGTGTTGGCAAAGGTATTGTTGAGGTTGTGTACTCCTCAGCAATCCGCGGCATCTATGTCTAAGTCTGTGTGGCAATGCTTGCTCGCTGCAAATCCACGTTCGTCAGCGTAGTTCTTGGCTATCAGAGCATGTGTGATAGGAAACAGAGTTTTGTATGTACGGTCGCTTCCAGCGTGCTTTGACAAGTTGAAGTTAACTTTACACATGATTCATGCGCTAGCCAGTCACGCACTCAATCACCGATCATGTTGCACACTGCTCTTGCTCCAGACGCCAAGAAGAAGTTGATGTTTGAACAATACATGCCACGTGATTAATTGCACCAGTCAATCACACACTTACTATCACTAATCATGCTGTACATTGCCGCTGCCTCAGCTGCCAAGAAAAAGAAGAAGAAAAAGAAAAAGAAGAAGCCCGCGTCCGCCAAGGCAGCTGCGGTAAAGGCGGTCATAGGCGAGGGCTCAAAGCCATGCCCTTCCAGGGGTGTAACAGGGTTTGTGGATAGCTATGTGAGGTATGGACAGACTGACCCCCCTACAATCCCCGTGGCGGAGCTGCCGGTGTTTGCGGGCGGAAACTTCCCGGTGAGTCACGCTCCACTTTGCTGAGCAGTGCTTTCGTTGCATGAAGGAAAGTATGTCGTGTACTAAGCCAACTCACTCTGCCGTGGTAGGTGCTGATATGTGAGTACGCAAGGACTGCTATGCTTGGTGTAAAGCATGGTATTGTGTGGCTGGCCTGGGTGCGCTCTAGTCGTATGAGCAGACATGACCATGCGAACCTGCGCTTCTTCACATTGCGTCCCGGATGAAACCGCACGCAGCACAGCATGACAGTCGACACGGTGACGATTGGCTGCGCTGTGCTCAGTTTTTGAGGAAAAAAATGAGGGACTTCATGAAGTGTGGGCAGAGCTCCTCCATGCCCCCCCCATTGTGGTGTGTCATGGAAACAAGTGCAGGCACCGTCTACTGGCATTTCCATGTTGTGATCAGGGATTCATAAGCACCTCTCCTGCAGCACACACGTGGTGGCGGTGTCATCGGTGCGTGTGTGCGCACTCGCGTAGTACACATACACTCCTGCAGCACAGTCCATGATTGCAGTCCATAGTCCATGATTGCGGTGTGCACTTGTGTGTGTGTGCGTGTTGTGCTTTGCATGTCGCAGGAGGGTGAGATCATGGAGCACCCCGGTGACTTTAACGCGTACCGCATTGGCAGCGAGGAGAAGCGCGCTCTGGAGAGGATGCACACGGACTTGTACTCAAAGGTCAGATATAGCTCTACGATCCTTTGATTTGTTTTCATATACTTGAGTATTAGGGCTATGTATAAGAGCGTGCTCTAGAGAGGATGCACACGGACCTGTACTCAAAGGTCAGAACTGGTTGAATATTATGGCGGTATATAGAAGCGGGGTCTGGAGAGAACGCACACGGACCTGTACCCAAAGGTCAGAACCAGCATAATTGTCTGAGCTAGGACCGAACTGGGTCTCAAACGTGCTTCAATGTGTCAACATGTGTAATCTGGATTGTCTCCATGGACGCATGTGCGTCTTAACGGCCTTACTTGACTGGGGCACATTCATGTCTGCGTACCTTTTTATACTTTTACCAGGCTTGTGTTAGAGAGTAGACTGCAGCTCGCCACTGTGCCAGAGGTGGACAAATGAGATACCCAAGCCGGCACAAGACTCGCGACTATGAACTGCAGGTTTTGTTAGAAGTGGCCATTCAGAAACGGACGCATACACCTGCATGACCAGGCGTGTCAGTACTCAGCAAGGCCCAACCTCAACATGAGCTGAGCTGTGCGCTGAGGCAGTCCATCCCCTGAGTGTCTGTGAGGATGATAGCCACTTTTTTCAAGCGGGGCATGCAGCAGCATCACGCAACTGCCGCAAGTCACAGATGTGCACGCTGCTGTGTAGAAGTACAACTTGAAGTTTATGTCAAAGGTCTAGACCAAGGATTGCTGCACAACTGGCTGCTCTGAAAGGCAACAAGTGCGCACCCAACATGTTGATCACCACAACTTCTTAGTGGAACCGCGATCAAGAGAGGCTGGTCGCACATGGCTGATTGCTGGCACACGCTCCAACATATCTCCAAGCTCACGCTGACATGACTTGTGCTGACATGCGTGCAGAATTTCTTTCTGGGCATGTATGGGTATCATGTTACAATTGCCTGCGACGTTGCGGCCAAGGAACGTTCCACAGACGGCAGAACAACGCGCAATCCTGGATGAGCATCATCGTCGTCATTGGCTCTTAGATGACTGTTCCTGCCCACTGCTTTGCCGCTCGCTATCACACAAACGAGATTGACAAATTAACATGCTGCTCTTTAGTATAGGCGGATTGGTGCGAATATGACTTGACGCCAGTTCTTGTTGCAGCTGTGTGTATGCCGTACTCTCCTGTTTGCCTTGCTCGGCAGCAGGGGGTATGAGTTGCACGTACAAGCCTCAGAGTTGAGAAGTTGCTCAAAACTGTTGGGCTCTTATTGCCCCTGATTCCCTGCTCACTTCATTTTGCTTGCAATTGACGCAAAGAGATCGGCAACATCTCGTGCTAATGGCGTTCGTCTGTCATTGTTGACCAACGCATCCCTTGCATTGATATCACGTGTGCAGGTGCGGCTTGCAGCGGAAGTGCACCGTTTTGCGTCCATCAAAATGCATTTGTCGGTTGTCTGTCACTGTTGACCAACGCATCCCTTGCATTGATATCACGTGTGCAGGTGCGGCTTGCAGCGGAAGTGCACCGTTTTGCGTCCATCAAAATGCATTTGTCGGTCGTCTGTCACTGTTGACCAACGCACGTCTTGCATTGATATCGCGCGTGCAGGTGCGGCTTGCAGCGGAAGTGCACCGGGAGGTGCGGCGCTACGCGCAGTCGTTCATCAAGCCCGGCATCAAGCTCGCCGACATGTGCGAGATGCTCGAGAACAAGAACAGGGAGCTCGTACAGGTGTGCCCCTTCGTCGCGATTTCACCTGCACTGTGATGGCTACTCTGAAAAGTGCGCTACTTGCGTAAGTATGGTAATTAAAGGAGATCTGCGCTATGATGGCCTCTCTGAAAGGTGCACTACTTACGAAAGTAGGGTAGTTGAAGGAGGGCTTGCTGGTAGTGCAGGCTGCATTTTCTTGTTCGCCATAGCTGGCCTGATCTTGCTTATATGTCTTGGTGATTCATACTAGCCCCTTCGCCACATCTTACCTGCGTTACGCAACTTACACAAGTATGGTAATTGAAGGAGGGCTTGCTGGTAGTGCAGGCTGCATGTTTGCGTTTGCCACAGCTGTGACCTGATGTTGCTACATGGCTCGATGATCGTGCGTTAGTGCTGCGCATCATGCCGAGATGCACATCCCGAGGCTTCGTTGGCATTTTGTCAGCGTCTGATTGCGACCTTCAGCCATGTTTGAGCACTGCCAGGTGCTGAGTGCAGCTTCACTGCCCCTCTGTTGACTGCGCATTCATTCATCCACTCATACTGCATCGATTGCAACACACTTGCAGCATGTTAGCCAGCGGCCACGGCACTGGCTCTGCCAACGTGCTGCAGCCTCAAACTTGTGATGCAGCTGTCCTCCGCTTGCACCTGGTGCATGCATTCAGTTGTTCATGTTATTTCAATGTACATGTGCTGCACCGAGTGTCACCCCTGACTTCCCCAGGGTTGCGGCCAGAACCACGTGACCCCCATTTGTTCATTCATTTATTCAATCATGCATTCATTCATTCATTCATGCATGAATTGTGTGCACCGCAGGAGCGCGGTCTGGAGCGCGGCATTGGCTTCCCCACGGGCTGCAGCCTGAACCATGTGGCCGCACACTACACACCCAACACGGGTGACAACACTGTGCTGCAGTATGGTGATGTCATGAAGGTCAGTGGGCTGCTGCATAGCACGAAATTGATTTGTTTTCTGAGTCCTGTTAGCCTCACGTTGGTAAAATAATGTTGCTAAAGTGCTCTTCAAGGCAGAGAGAGCCTTGCACTATCGTTATTCTTGACACTTGCGCTTCAAGCCCAATTTCTTTCAACTTGATGAGAGACAACTGAGCTTAGTGCTACAGAAGGCTGGCACTGGTAGAGCTGCGCTGCCGCTGCTGCTGCTATCGCCGCTGTTGCTGCAGCTGCTGCCGACGCTGCTGCTGCCACCACTATTGCCACTGCTGCTGGTGCTGATGTTGTTGCTGTTCCTTTGTGTGATGTGTACAGGTTGACTTTGGCACGCAAATCGATGGCCGCATCATTGACTGCGCATGGACGGTCAGGTACGTTTGTGAACATCTGTCACCATGAGTCAGAGTCACGAGTCAGTCGTCACGATCAAACCGCATTGCACGATTGGAAGCAGGCATGCGACTTGCATTTCTCTGTTGCACTAGGCCACAGGGTAGCATTGCAGCAGCGACCGTTCTGCCTTGGCTGTCACATTGTGCGATCAGCCCCCGTCCCCTGCTGGTGCCAATCCTTACCAGGTGCTTGCTGCTCTCGTGTGAATCATATTTATCATTTGCCTTTCATTGTTTGTTCTTGTCCAGTTTTGACCCTGTGTATGACCCGCTGCTGGAGGCTGCCAAGATGGCCACTAACGAGGGCGTCAAGACTGCCGGCATTGATGTGCGCCTCTGCGACATTGGCGAGGCCATTCAAGAGGTCCGTGTCATTCATGAGCTTGTAGTATGTGTGGCCTGGTTGAAGTTTCGCATTGGCAGCACTCCCTTTGCTGCGGTGGAATCTTTTACCCATGTGTGTCTGAAGTGTCGCTCTGGCAGCATCTCTGTGTCTATCCTTTGCCCATCCTCACCCTCAAATCAGCCTGAACACCTTTGTCAATATTTCTGCTGCCTGCCTTACGAAGTCGTTTGCCCCAGCAACAAGTTCATTTGAAGCATTGATCATGGAGCCTGAGCCATGAAGCGGACCATAACCCAAACTTCATCTTCTGTTTCTGTGCTGGTGCCGTGCAGGTGATGGAGTCCTATGAGGTAGAGATCAATGGCAAGGTGTACCCTGTCAAGTGCTGCCGCAACCTCAACGGGCACAGCATTGGGCCATATCAGGTGCGCTTGCCACCAGTGTAGATTCCCAACCTTGCATTAACATGAAAGAATGAAGGCATGTACACGGCAGCTCGTTGTTTGACATGTGCACGAAGGCAGTCCTTACTCATAAGCTGTGCTAGATTTCAACAGTTAAGACGCCAACTGTGCATAGTACAGTCAGTGACATCACGGCAGTGTCCTTAGGGGGGCCTGGCAGTGTCATAGATGTATGTATACTGCATTGCACATGAGGGCGCGAAGCTCCAGCCCAGGCGTTGTATCTTCAGAGTAACGTTTCTAGCTCAAGCTGAGCTGCAAAATTTATGCTGGCCACAATTCAGCACTGACTGCAGCCTCCAATTGGAATCTACAAACACCACTGCTGCTGACTTTAAGCATCCCTTGAAGTTACCCGGAACGAGCCTCCTAAACTGCATAGGCATGCAAGCTTGGCTGTGCTCGTGCGCATCCACCGTGTGCACCTGAAATAGAGCTGTGTTGTTGTGGCCATTTTTGCGGCATGTCACTGACCAACGGCCACTGCGTTGAACTTTGTTGGCAGAAACTTGAGGTATACGCTCAACCTCAACTCCTTGACTCGCTCGCCGTGTGCGTGTGCAGATTCACGGTGGCAAGAGCATACCCATTGTCAAGGGCGGCGATGCCACCAAGATGGAGGAGGGCGAGTTCTACGCCTGCGAAACATTCGGCTCTACCGGCCGTGGGTATGTCGTGGAGGTGAGTGAGTAGAGCAGTGAGTGAGTAAGTGAGTCTTCGCTACCAAAGATGGAGGAGGGCGAGTTCTACGCCTGCGAAACATTCGGCTCTACCGGCCGCGGGTATGTCGTGGAGGTGAGTGAGTAGGGGAGTGAGTAGAGCAAGTAAGTGAGTAAGCGACTCTCCGCTACCAAGATGGAGGAGGGCGAGTTCTACGCCTGCGAAACGTTTGGCTCCACAGGCTGCGGGTATGTCGTGAAGGTGAGTGAGTAGGGGAGTGAGTAAAGCAGTGAGTGAGTAAGTGAGTCTCCGCCACCAACAGGAGGGGGAGGGTGAGTTTCACAGGCGAGTAAGGGAGTGAGTTGAGTAGCAAGTGAGTGAGTGAAAGAGTGAGTGGGTTCAGTAAGCGAGTAGCAGAGTTTGTGCCTCCAAGATACAGGAGGTCGAATTTTATGCCTTTGAAACTTTCGGTTCGATGAGCCGGGGGTATGTTGTTGCGATGAGGGAGCAGTGGAGGAAGTAGAGCATCAAGTGAGAGAGTAGGCGAGACGGCGAGCTGTTGCGCTTGTTTGATGTCATCATTTGCGCTAAGACCTGTACTGCGATACCCGTTTGACAAAGAAGGCAAACTTCGCCTGCCGTATCAGCAGCGTGCGTGCTGTGGAGTTAAGCGAGGCGAAGGGCTTCCTTGTTCAGAAAAGCTCACCATACATTCATGAGCACACATACCATAAACGCTCTGTTGTGGCCCATTTTCGTGCAGGACTTGGAGTGCAGCCACTACATGAGGGACTTTGATGTGCAGCACGTGCCGCTGCGGCTGCCGCGCGCCAAGCAGCTGCTGTCGCACATCAACAAGACCTTCGGTGAGATACAGCAGTGTGCTCTGCTCGCTGCTCCGCTTGCGTGTGCATGTGAGCAGAAAAGCGGGTTTCAACTGGTTCATCAGTAATGTACAGCGCACTTCTGTTGGCCAATTCACAATGCTGCTAGCCAGTTTCAACGATGTTCATGTTTTTGACAGCGCCCTATTCGCTTTCTCATGCGATTAACTGTGATTTGTGTGGCTGTTGCATTCCATACTGTAGGTACCCTGGCATTCTGCCGAAGGTGGCTGGACAGGCCTGATGGCGGCAGCACCTTTGTCAACGGTGCCACAGGCGGGCAACAGGTGAGTTTTGCCCCATGCACCTGTTGCATCATGCGTCACAAGTGGTTTGGCTGCTGTTACAGTTTCATGAATTTCATGGATTGCGCTCTGGGCAACTACCATATGGTCAGAGCAGTGCAATTACGTGACAACTTCAAGCAGATGCTGTGGTCATGTTTGGTTTGATTTATTACTTCTATATGCGATAGAATCAACTGTGAGTGGTTGTTATATGGATCAATCGTTCTCTGTGATGGTTGTGTTTGAGTAGTGTAGATCTTGCTCTAGAAACATATAGATTTAGGGTCAACAGATGCATAGTGCAAGTCTTTGAAAACCTGTTGTTGCCGAGGCCCACAACCTGGCGACGTGTGTTTTTAGCGCCATACGACTTGGTGAAAGCTCGTGAACATACTTGAGTGGTTGTTGCATGGATTCGTGGACTACGAGTTTTTGTTGCATGGGTGATTGGTTCTCTGTGGTGGCTGTGTTAATGTAGTGAAGTTGCAGCTGCACAAACACATATTCTAGTCGACAGATAATGCCACACGACTTTGTGAAAGCTAGTGATCAGACCTGATGGAGGGGGGGAGCACCTTAGGGTAAGGGTTAAATTAGGGTTAGGGTTAGGGTTAGGGCTGTCTGATGTTTTGAGCTCATGCCTTTCGGAGTGGCCATGTCACACAAACACCTCAGTCACTCGTTGATGCACAGTCACTGAGCAGAACCCAAAATGA
This sequence comes from Tribonema minus, assembly GCA_017506865.1. Classification (NCBI taxonomy): domain Eukaryota; class Xanthophyceae; order Tribonematales; family Tribonemataceae; genus Tribonema; species Tribonema minus. The sequence continues at coordinate 65,888 of JAFCMP010000156.1, forward strand.
TGCGTTGAGCCAAGCTCATGTTTTTTTCCCGCAACATGTGCACAACTGTAGCCCTGCGTTAGGACTTTCAGGTCGTGAAGGCGAGTATCGTGCAGGGACGGCGCCTTGCCAGATCCACGAAGTCGATAGCAGTGCTACATGGCGCGGTTAACGCCTTGCGGAGCGGTCCCTTGCTCACTGAGATTCATGTCCACTTCGCATGACACTTTTGACGCGCGCACGTGGCTTCTCGCTGATTCTTTGAGTGCCTGCGTGAGATTAATGTGGGCGTTGTGTTGCTTTTTTGCCGTGCATGGAAGGCTTGTCATTGACTCATTCAGTGTCTGTAAATGGTTGGTTATCACAGGTCCGTGCACACAAGGCTTGTCATTGACTCATTGAGCCCATTTGTGGTTGATTATCACAGGTGAAGTACTTGGGCGCGCTCAAGCAGCTGTGCGACTCAGGCGTCGTCAATGCGTATCCGCCGCTCTGTGACATCAAGGTATGCATTTGCGAAACGACTTATATCATTGTGAAGCCAGCTCTTTACAATTGGCAGGGTCTGTGTATGTAAGGCACACCACTTGCCTCGCTTTACCGAAGTCCATACGAGTCTGGTGCATTACACTCGTTCTTGGAGTGACAGTGCATTCACATTCTTGAGCAGCTCGCATGACTGCATTTCTTATTCTATGTCTTGCATGAGCAATGTGTCAGTCTATGAGTACTTGCAGCTCTTCACTCCCACATGCTTTGTACTTTTGTTCAATGGTACCACTCGTGCTAGGCTGGTGTGCCTGGACAAGCCCGGAGTTGATACGCCATGGCATTGATTCAATTGAGCAAGGCAATGATTGTTGCGACGCTTCTGGAGGATGTATTGAGAGCATTTGCACCAGGCTTACGTGCAGTACAAAGCGCCTTCATGCTCGCATCTGTACCACCCGCCTAGAATTGCCTCACTTCCATGGCACCCGCATGTAATGACGCGTAATGTCATACTGCTCTTGCTGTTACAGGGGTCGTACGTGGCGCAGTACGAGCACACATTCCTGCTGCGGCCAACGTGCAAGGAGGTGCTGAGCCGTGGCGATGATTTCTGATGCAACAGCGCTCAGCTATAAGTTATCACGCGCCAAGTGGCCAGCGCAAACACCACTGGCAGTTGCAGCCTCAAGTTATTGGCACAACGCACGCGCTGCCAGTACAGCAGGTAGCTGTCGACATGCACCAGAGCGTGTCAGCATAGCAGCCTGTTACTGCGGGCGTTTTGTAGTATGGCAAGACAAGCGTAGCAGCAGTGGGGGACAACCAGAAAACCAGTGTGCAGGTGCCCCTTTTCATGTAAACCTACGATGCGGCGTCCATCTGTTCAATATGAGCAAGGCATTGTGCCATACATCAAATTGCATGGTCTGCGATACGTTTTTCCGCTATGCTGTGCCTGGTTCCATGCAATGCATGCGTTGTGCGCCGCCAGCTGCCGCTGTGGTGGTGCATCATGCATGGAGTTGCTCTCAACTGCAATTCATAATTTCACAGCGTTTATCTCATGTAGCGGCCATGATGATGGGGGGGGGGGCACATGGAGGAGGACGTAGGGGAGGATCCTGAGATGCCATTTGGCGGCGGCGGCGTTTGAGCGGTTGTCGTTGAGACACTTTCAGAAGTCACACGACATGCAGATTCCGTACAGCAGCATCAAGTTTGACCATCATCTGGGCTTTTTCGCGCCCTGAGCGAGAATTAATGAAAAGTACTTCGAAGTACATGTCAACCGTGTCAAGGCCAATGGGGGCTGTGCACCCATGCAAGAGGCTCGCTCTGGGCAACTGCAAGAGCGCAAGAAGAAAAGCACTGTGTGATTGAAGGCAGCAAGCAGTGAACATCAACCATTGGGGATTTCTTCTGGTTGTGCCTGTGGAGCATCTGAAGTGCTGCGTCACCCTGGGCGGAAGACAAAGTTAAAATACAGTGCACCGTTGCTGACAGCTGCTAGCGCCTAGGCGCCGCAGCAGCAGGTGCCGCAAGACCTCCTGCAGCAACTGTACATGACATGACATTGACCTCACCTCAGGTGTGAAGAATTCAACCAGACACAAACGTGAGGTTTGAGTTCAGACATGAACTTGAGGTTGAGGCTTGCGAAAGGCTCAGCTTCAACTTCATCTCGAGGAACACGTTGACGTTGCAACGCGGACTCGCTGCTAAGGTCTAGATGGGGCTTTGCGCGCAGATCAGTACAGCCAGACACCATCTGCAAACGTTTGTGAGCGGGCATGGCCGTGCTTGAAGTCTGCAACTAAGCAAGGGGTCAGCCTGCTCTCATGCATACACAAACATGGCATATGTGGATACATTGTAGAATGATTCACTGTGGAGACAGAGTTTGCATACACTTACAACCCCAAGCGTTTTCGTACACTTACAGCCCCAAGTGCTTATACAGCCACCTGCAATTGTTAACTTACCCGAGCTGGCTGACTACGGCCCTAGACCTAGGCTTCGCAAAGACTGGTGCCAAAAGATGCGAGCATGGAGGGGCTGGGGGGGGGGGGGGGGTACGACACAAGACGAGGGGTACGATGCATCAAATAAAGGCATTGCGGTAGAGGCGACCTTGCAGTGGAGGCTGAGTTGCACACAAAACAGACACACTTCAAATCTCTACAGCTCCAGCATATTTGTGCACGCAGTCGATCACACAGCTTAGCTACAGCAGACAACAAGAGGGCACTTGGAAATGAAAGTAGGTGGGCGATGAGCATACATTTCATTTGTTGTGTGCACCTGCATGGTCTACAAAACCTGTTGCAACGTAGAGCTGCTGCTCACTACCCTGTTGCACCACACCCGCAGAGCCAGACATCAAGGGGACAAATGCAAAATATTGTAGTCTGGCCACCGGCAAGTGTAACTGCCGTAACCGTCAAGCGTGCAAACGGCAATGAGCATGTAATTGCCATATGCTCCAACAGTCCAGCCAAAATTATCAAAGCATCTGCTGAAACCATTCACTACCAGGCATCTGCTGGCAGTTCAGCAAAACCCTTGCGAACCGCACGCACTGCACAGGCTGTGTGAACTGCTGACCCGTATACACTTCGCGCAGTTGGTACTGCGGCCAGTGGGCAATGCGACAACCGTTGATGTGCAGGCTGTGGAGCGTTGAAGGCAGCACCTCCATCAAAGGCTGTGCATCAGCATTACCTTGCTCTGTCCAGTATGTCAAGTGCGCTAGAAGAAGGGGCCAGAAGTGGGCAGCCACGGTGGAGCCATGACTGGGTTCCATGAGAGCGACAGTGAGCGCAGCCTATCTGGGTATTGCACGACATCATGACGGCGATTGTCTAGCTCGAGCGCCTCCAAGGTGTCAGGCAGCGTTGGTAGCTGACGGCCGTACTCGCTCATCCTAAGCACACGCAGCCGTGGCGGCAGACTTTCTAGTTGATCACATCCTACCAACGTAGGCTCCTCCAGGCTTTCTGGCAACATTTCAGCAGAGATGTCAATCGATTGGTCACCATATAGGTTCCCCAGAGCAAACGACTTGAGGCTTGAAGGCAGCCCATGTGTAAAAACAGCTTCGATGCCGGACGACATGATGGAGACTCGACGCAGCGTCAATGGTAGCCTCTCAAAAATCAGTTGCCCTTCCGCGAAGCAGTTTTCTAGCTCAAGAGCGAACAACTGCTCAGGTAGGGGGGTCATCAGGATACGGCCTTCTGGAACCTCAAATTCGAAAGAACAGTTGATGAACCTCAGCGTCGCCACCACTGGTGACAGCAGGAGCTGTATTGGCTCCCATGAATCCATGGCCCAGTTTTCTAGCTCGATGATCTTCAGTGCCCTCGGGGTGCGCACATCAGTGCTGAGCAGAGACGTTAATCTGGGAGCTCCCTTGTTGGTGAAGGACCGCAGAAACACAGATCTTCCAGCTGCGGCGCATTGCTGATGATGGCGCTGTGTTCCCAAGGAAGGCTTGAACATCGCTTTCAACAAAGTCTTCTTCGTCTTCGAGAGACATGCTGAGATGGGCGCATCGCAGACCCCCCCCCCCGGAGGGCAGGGGCGTCAGCCTTCCCTTGAAGTTGACAAGGTCTAGCTGGACAGTGGTCTCGCAAAGGGCCACGGTGTAGGGGTAGTTGGTGAAGGTACCTTCCAATTCCACGCTCAGCGGCCGCTTGGTGATGCCTCCGAGGATGTTTGTCACCGCTGTTGGGTTGATGTGTGTTTGTCGCTAGTAGCCGCGCTTTAACGAAAGGAACAGCAGCGGTACACAGCTCCCGTGAGAGACTCCAGCCCTCCTTCGGCAGCAGACGATTGGCTGCCAGCACTTGAAACAAGGGGTCTAGAAAAGAAAAGTGGGGTCGCAACTTCCCCAAATCCCCGGTACTAAACGCGTGCCAACTCAGCCCTACAAAAGCGCGGCATCACGATATAAAAAAGGCTTTTTTTTATTCAATTAGCACTACGAAAACCACGTTTTGCACTACGCGCGCATTAAGGGGTGCAACCCTGCAATTCTCGTATGCGGCCTTGCATGGCAGCAACAAGGGGCGCTGTGAACTTTTCTCCGGGTTAGGGGTCCCGGTTGGCGAGAGCACTCTTTCAGGAGGACTTTGGGGGGGTCTGCCGACCAAGCAGCAGTAAACAAATGAACCGTGCTCGTCTTACACGCCACCTTATGAGGTGCGACCGGGTGGGTTAGAACGCCAGATAATCAGTCTCCAACATCTCTTAAGGTTGCGTAGGCAATAGTGGCGTATAAACAACACACGCGTGCAAAAGCGTTTTTGTAGGGATGGTCTGACCACGGTTTTCGGGGAGTTGCGTCCCCACTTTTCTTCTCTAGACCCCCTTGCTTGAAATACTCGGATAGTGTGCAGTCCTGGAGCAGGCTGAGGAGGAGCCGGTGGGATCATGACACACAAGACACAATGTGCGAGCATTTTATTCACCCCCCTTAAGGGCCACCCTGGGCACCAACCCTCCATTCGGGTGACCGGGGGGCAGGCTGGCACGATGGACGCATGGCTTGCCTGAGCCACTTTTTTTTTCTGTGCCTCAGGTCAGAGCACCAAGTGGGTCTGTGTGTGGCCATTGGACCATGTATGGTGATGAAAAGAAAATTGAAAGTGGTGGTGACACCAGCAGTATTTCAGCAGGCAGCAGTCATAACGGCACCAGCAGCAGTGGTAGATGGGTAAGCGTCGACAACGGCAGTAGCATTCAGGGCTTGTGCGCCGTGATCGTCGACAAGTGTGATGGCGGCGGTGGCGCTGCCAGCCGTGTACAAGTGGAGCTGCAGGGGCATGGCGCAGCAAGTGACGATAGGGGGGGCAAAGGCAGCAATGCAGGGGATGAGTCTCTAACACCTGGTGCATTCGGTGGCAGTGCTGCACCGCAACCACAGCACCAGCCTGACTCAGCGGCGGCCACTGCTTACAGCCTCGTCGTTGTCATGCAGATGGACCCGGCAGGGAATGCGTCGACATCGCGAAGCACCAATCACGTCACGGGCCCTGATGGCCAGCGCTACCGCAACCGCAGCACCTATGATGCCGGTTTCCGAGTTCGGCTTCATGCGCACCGGGGTGACCAGTGCACCGGGACGTCAGGCAGGCGATGGTTCAACGCCTCGGAGCCAGGGGGGGATGCTGGCTTGGACAACTTCTTGAACTGGGCGCGACTCGTCTTGGACGCAGGGCTCGTGCACCCCGACGATGCGCACATGTGGGCCTCCACCTTCATTGAAGTGGAAGGAGGCGGACGGGGCAGGTACCTGATATCTGCTGCTGACAGCACGTGGCGCACCGTCGTCAGTTGGGCGCCTGTGAGCCAGGGCAACCACCGTGGTGACCGTGCGCGGCGCCTAGCACATGCGCAGCCCGACGCCGGTGCTGATTCAAGTGCGGGTGCGTGTGCAAGTGAAAGCGGATGTGACGAAGATCACAGTTGTTGCAGCAGCGAGGACCAGCCGGAACTGCTTGCTATCGCGTCATTTGGTTCGACGATGGGTCGTGCATTGGGCTCATCAAATAGATTCAGGTACAGCACTTGATTTGCATGGTGCAACTATGCAGGTACGAGCGCGCAGCCAGCAACAGCTGTCACACTGACTGAACGACTGCGCTTTCCGTGGTAATTACTGGTGGTGCACGTGTATTCGACATGCAGGCGAACCCAATGATGCCGAAGATGTTGTGTTGCAGTCAGATGTGCTATCGACACTATCTGTGCATTAACCGCAGCTGTCAGCATATATACAGCCAGCATGCTGCATGTGACACTTCACGCTCCTTGAGCATTAACAGCAACACATCTGCCAGAGATGTACACATGAGAATATGAGTACACAAGCCATGACCTTGCCAAATAGTTGCACACTGTGACCCTCCTGTACCACATGCCGTACAGCCCCTCCACGTCAAGCACACAAAACGACCGGTCGCGCTCGCGGCCCTTTTTGATACGAGAATATGAGTACAATTTAGGATTGACATGCAGTCAGGTGCACTGAGTTATCCTTTTGTCTGTTCAACTGCTCATCTCAGTTTCCTGCTGCTCATCTGCTTCATACATAGCTGACCACTGCACCAGTACACTATCACTTGTACAACCTGCATGCGCCAGGCGTCTTTGCGAAGTTGGCCATGCGCGCTGTGCGCACGAGAGCGCATTTGCCTACAACAACTCCTAAGGTGGTCAATAGTTGTAAGTTACACATGTAATAGTGACACAATGCGTCTGATGGATGCAAGCGCGCCATCACGAGAGGGTACAGAGAGTAAACAACAAGATGGAGAGTCAGGAATCAGTATAAACCACGCACTTGCTATTGCCCCCCCCCCCTGTGAAGTGTCCCCCTTTGAAGCGTCCCCCTGTAAAGCATTGGTGCACAAATCTGCGTTGGCAATGCCACAACACTGTCACAGCGTAAACTGCGAGCACAATCCCCAATGCGTGTTGTAGACACCGCAGAGGTCAAGCGCGAAGCTCCTTCCTGTCCCAACCCTCAGCGGCAAACACCAAATCTTATCCTGGTGTTGGAGTTGTAGACCGCGGACAGCGCGCATACAGCTGCAAGCATCGGTATCTGCTGTAATTGCCAGACAAAGCTATCAGCAGTGACCGGGTGCCGTCGCTGACAGGAACGCCGTGCCAACATGCCGTCATCCCGAGTACAGCCATCACGTCATCCCGAGCACAGCCATCACCCCTGTTCATGTGCGCGCCGTAATGGATACCAGAGACACGGGTGCGCCGTAAGCCTCAAAGTGCTCTACATAGTCAGGGTCAGCGTACTGACGTATCTGATCCCCATTGGCCCAGAGTCCCCTGACGAGTTCCAGCGCATGCGTCTTGTTCTTGGGGGTTCCGTACAAGAAGTCCCCCCTGTCGTCAACGGTCAGGTGCTGCGCAATCCATCAATGTCAACAAAGCAGGTATGTATTAGACGGTGACAGTATGCTATCAGACATGTTGCATCCCTTCTGATATACGCCAAAGAATGCGCCCGAGGACAGTCGCGTCAACCCCACACTCAACCACTCGCAGGCAGCACGAAAGACGGCATTATGATACCAGAGAGATAATGGTCAGTGCACAGCTTATGGGGGCACCAATCAATCATGACGCGCGGCACCACAGACAGCACGCAAGTCAGGCAAGGGCCAGCGCTCCCATCAACATTTCAGCAAGTGAATCCACACAAACCGACCACACGCATGGCAATGTGGTGACAGCAGGAATGTCAACCTGTGTTTCTCAAAGTTGCACTCACCATGATCTCTGGCGCTCCCATCTGCCACAGGTTGCGCTTCTCATGCGTCAATCGCATCCCCTCTGCCCAAGTCCTCACATCCTCAGGCGCCTTGCACTTGTTGAGTGCTGCAGCAAGCAGCAACAACAAAGGAGAGAGGTCAACAGATGCAGGCAACAACATGCGGTGCTGTTAGTCATGAGGACATGCCACATTCTGTCAATGGCCACTATTGGCGTCGAATGATGCTGCATGTTGCCGAGGTGTTAATATGTGCTACGTCAACGCTGAGACATGGGGAGCATGCGCGTCACATGCCATATGCATCACGCAGTCACTGTTCACAGTGATTCCAAGAGTATTCCAGGACTTGCTGCTGTAGATTGTCACCATTGTGTATACTGCAATGTGTGTCGTGCAACGGAGCGCCGCTGCGCCAACTTCAACTTCGGCGCCAACAGCACCAAGAGCTTGAGCTCGTGCTGAACCACGCTCGCATTGACTGAATTGAGTTTAGGGGGACCAAACATCACATTGGTTTCAGTTGCCACAAGTGGCGTGTGTCGACGCTGAGCTTGCGTGTTGTGCTATTGCTACCTCGTGGTGAACAAAGCTGCCATTGACTCATTTGAGCGGTTTGCGCAAAATGTCACGTTTGTTTCAATTGCCGCAGGTTGCGTCTATTGATGCAGCATGTTGCCCAGATATTGTTCTATGCTGCGTCAACACTGACTGTACCAAAAGCTTGGGCTTCTTGCCAATGAAAGAGCGACTGGTGATCCCCAACACGCTCACAGCATTCACATCACGGCCAGTCTCACGTAACCGTGATAGAGTGGGTGTGAAGCTCCCATTGTGCTTCATACCTATCGTCGACTAAGAGCACTGGCTCCTACTGGCATATGGGGCGATGCCGACCAGCACCACTCACCGCGCTTGCTGCCGAGACGCGTCTTGAAGGCCCCATCGTGCAGCTCCTCCCGTGTGATCTTGAGAACGGCATTGTAGACAGCCGCCTTGGCGCGTTTGTTGGGTGCCGCATCCAGGAAGTACACCTCTTGCTCGCCGGGCGCTGCGGTGAGCGCAAGGCCAGGCAGGGCCTTCGCGGCGGCGACGCGACGTACCACAGCGCGCACATGCTCCAGGTAGTCGCTGGGGACAAGCGCACCTTGCACCTAGTTGCCCTCCGTCCCTGTCCGGCAGCAGCGCCAGATCAGGCGGTGAGACGCTGTCACAGTTGGCACATATCAAACCAAGCATCACTAGCAACAAGCCGTGCCATCGCGTGGCACAGTGACTTATCCCACAGTGAGTCAATGAGTAGTGTAAGACCTGCTGCATGTTGTACCGTGTATGTACTGCAATGTACGTGACACAACAGACAGCCCAGTTGCGGCAACTTCAATTTCGGCGCCAACAGCACCGAGAGCTTGAGCTCGTGCTGAACCACGCTCGCCTTGATTCAGTTGAGTCTAGGGGCACAAATAGCACAATGATTTTAATGGCCACAAGTGGCGTCTATTTATGCCGCATGTTGCCCAGATATCATCATGTCGCTACGTGAAGAGCACACAGTTGCAGCGAGCACATGCCGGACCTGCAATGAGGTGCAATCTACATTCAACAAACAGCCCCGTTGAGCACCACAGGTACAGAATGCTTGAGCTCATGCTGAACCACGCTCGCATTGACTGAATTAAGTTTAGGGGAACCAAACATCACATTGGTTTCAGTTGCCACAAGTGGCGTGTGTCGACGCTGAGCTTGCGTGTTGTGCTATTGCTACCTCGTGGTGAACAAAGCTGCCATTGACTCATTTGAGCGGTTTGCGCAAAATGTCACGTTTGTTTCAATTGCCGCAGGTGGCGTCTATTGATGCAGCATGTTGCCCAGATATTGTGATGTGGTAGTACGTCAACCAGCGTCAACCAGCGTGGTGATGCCACAGCGTGATTGGGCTCGTGTTGAAAACAAACAGGCTCTCATGTGTATGTTGCAGAAACAAGCTCTCAATGTTGTAGTGGACTCCTTGAACCTTCCGTACAGCACGAGACCACCCAGGTGCAACCATGGCTTGGCTTGTGGAAAAGTCTGTGTTACGGGTTGTCCAGGGTCGTCAAGGCTGCTGCTTGCTGCTGCTCAACTCGCATGTTGCTGGCTGAACAGCAGCAGCGAAAGAGCGTCATGTAGTCAGTGGCAACCCAGGTATCGCAGTCTGAGAGTCGTAGTCAGGCACATGTACATCATGTACTTCCACAGGCGGGACGAGTAGAGTAACTGGAGTACGAGTGCTACTCTACTTTTTTGAAATCGAGTAGTGGAGTAGTACTCTATTGAGAGTGGCATTTTTGTGTAGAGTGGTCGAGTAGCACTCTAGTTGGCAGGCACTTTTAGAATCGAGTACGAGTAATTACTCCTTCTGAGCTGCCTTTTTTGTGTAGAGTTCGAGTACTTTACTCTAGTGTTCACTCTAGTACTCTAGTACTCTAGTACACTAGAGTATACTCTACAGATTATAGTACATACCCTACAGATTAGAGTGCATTATACATGTTTAGGAACATATTGCATTCTTGCAAGCACGTTGTCCACTGCGCAGACAAAGGAGTCCTGAACGTAATGTACTTTTATTAATTTCGCTTCGCAAGGGGCGCGAAAAGCCCTCTCTGTGGATGTGCACTCAATGCAACATTCCTTCTCCGAAGAGAGACTCAAACGCAAACAGGCTTCCCCCTCTTCACACTACCACCAACACCCCACAACCAAACCCTACTTAGGGTTGCCCAGCCGTGAGGCACACTTGTCCCGTCTTGGAAAAGATTTATGCAGGCCTGGGTCGCCTTTGACAGCGCCCAGAACTGAGGACCATGCTGACACGTCTGAATCACGCCTCTAGGCAAAATGATCACTGGGCACCAGGCACTGGTGCTAAAGGTATCAATGCTGTTGCTACGAAGAGTCCGACCCAACCCCAACACCCCCCACCCAAACCCTGATTGGTCCCCACTATCATGCTGCACCAAAGTGCCTAAGCTACTGCCTCTACACGACCAGACCCACTTTAAGGCCTCCCGTGTCTCTGCCAAAATGGTCCTAACCGTGAACAGCTTTGTGCAGGCCTGGGCTACTGTTAGCAGCGCCCAGAACTGAGGACAATGGATATGGATCACTAAGTGCCAGGCACTGGTGCTACAAAGGCTGATGCTGTCACTAAAGCAAGCATATCTACGAAAACCCGCCCTTCTATTTGCTAGTGTTACCCCCCCCGGTGTCCCCGGCCACACACTGGAACCCCTGCTGCGAACTCCTTCCTCCTGCTGCTCCTGCTCCTGCTCCTCCGCGCCGCTCCCGCCAAGCAGCTGCCGCCGCCTGCCCCGTTGCCGCGCACAGGCGCCGCTCTCTAACCACATTCCTTGGACAACACTCCGCAGAGTTGTATGACTAACAATCAAGGGTGCCGCGAGGCCCCAAGATAGTGTCCTTGTGTCGGTTGTGGGTTGAAGGCGTGCGCCATCGCCGGCGGCAGGGACGGCGGCAGAGAGGCTCCGGTCTTCGACGTTGTGGTTGCAGGTGTTGGCGTTCGCGTTGATGATCTTGGTGCAGCAGGCAGCAGGCTTGACACTCGGTCGCTGCGTCGGCGTCGGCCACCAGGCAGGCGAAGCCGCCACCTGCCTGCGCCGTCGCCGCATCGCTAACCCTTCCCACGGACAAGACTCTGAAAGAGTGTGTGTAACAACAATCAAGGGTACCGCTAGGTCCCAAGATAGTGTCTAGATGTGAGGTGCTGGTAATGTACTACAGTAGGGTGGAGAGTGTGCAAAAACAAAACGCACATTTGGTACCCTGTTCTCAGCAAAAAGTGACAAATATGCATATGTGCAGCTGCTACATAGACTGCTGTGAACGTCATTAGATCGCAAGCCGTTTGAAAATTTCAGCATTCTCAAAACTACGCAAGAGATATATAGACAGAACCCATCATCGCTGCGCAGGCTCAACACAGTGTCAAACAGCTGCAGACAGCTACCGCCTGGCAAGAGCGTTGCTTCCCTTTGGACTAGTCAGTCACGATGCCTTCATAATCCCAAGGCAAGGCACGATTTGCAGAGGGGGCTTGGACACTGCGACAAGAGTAGAGTTTCACCGGACTCCTTCTCCAGCTGCTGCCGCTTCTCCACTCTGACGTTATCTAGAGCAATCGGCTTGACGACGCCGCCAGCGGGGAACGCACTGCGCCTGTTTCCACTGCAAATCACGTTGGTTCCTAGACAGGTTCCCCACGATCGATGCAGCCTTCGGCACAGCCAAAGGTTCCAGACTGAGCGCAGACGCCTATTCGGCGTCCGCGTCGTCAGTGCTAGCACTGGGTCTTCTACTGTGCCCTCTGCTGAGCTGTCGGTCGTGCAGTTGCCAAACTTCTGAAACTTCACGCACGCCAACTTGAAGTATGCAACAGTTGAAGTTGGTGCGAGGAGGTCGGCGGTGAGACGTAGTTTGGCCAGTAAGTACTCTTGCTGATAGAGTGACAGAGTGGCCTACTCCAATTGCATACCCAACGAGTAATAATCACTCTTTCTCACTCTAACTGGACATCAACGTGTAGTTTTGTGATAGAGTACGAGTAGCCACTCTAATCGCCGCTGGATTTTTGAGGGAGTGACGAGTGTGCACTCGTTCCGGCTCGGCAAATTTGGTGTAGAGTAGGAGTAATCCACTCCTTGATGGTTACTCACTCTATTACTCTACTCTAGTTACTCTTTCTCACTCGTACTCGTCCCGCCTGTGCACATGTATCACATGCAAGCTAGTACCGTAGCAGAGTGGATGATACATTCGATAGAGCACAAAATGTCATTTGTGGCGATGGCAGGTGCTGTGGTTGTATCTACGTGTGCCGCTTGTCAGCTTTCGTGCAGCTTGTCATCTATACACTGAGCCATACGCTGTTGCGTCAGCGATGCCAAGAATATTGCAGATGATACAAAGTCCATGTCACAGTGCAGTTCAAGTGCTGTGTACACCTTTGACTGTACTGTACAAGTGTACTTCAGGCCAGTTCACCTGAGGACCGTTCCTAGGAATTTGCTTGGACTGTTCCAGGAACTACTTGCACAGAACAATCTGGGGCAGCATCTCTGTGGCTTGCTTGGGTACTAACTCTTGCTAGCCAGCTGCTGGACAGCAGGGACTCATTGGAGCTGAGCCATCACCGATACACCAGGTGTGTGGTCTTTTCTCCATGCAAGTGGTTAGCCTACATCCTGAGAGTGAGCTCCTGTTTCCCAGAAGGGCTTGGCCTGCTCATGGAGCATCCCCAGAGGCCTTTCCTTTCGGATCATGGCTCGGCTCCAACTCTCGGGATAACACCAGCGTAGCGCGGAATCACTTTTAGCGCGCCGTATACCCAATGTGACGTCCTCCCAGAGAAGTTGCATTGATGAGTTGCACACTACCATGCCAGGCTTGCTACTGCGCTTAGCCCGACGAGTAGCGGCACAGTGTTTGCAACGGAATAACTCAGATCTGCATGACATGCAACGCGGCGATCAAAGGCCGAGCCCAGAACGTTGCAGCTGGAGCCGCGACATGCATGCTCGTAGCAACATCGCATGTGCGCTCAACCCCCTTACGACTGGACACTGTCGAACGGGTGCTACAGCGGTAGTCCTCATGGCAAGGAAGGCACGCGGTAGTACTGATCACACTGCTGCGTACAGGCCTGGACGACGCCGGGAACGTCGTTGCTACCCAGCCCTGACTGCTAGGCATTTTACATAGCCGATGCAGGCCCAGCAATACACCCACTGAAGATTCAGCGTCTTCTGCAAAGAGGGGGTGTTGACAGCTGGATTTAATCATGGGCAAAGTGTCTTGGCAATCATGTCAAACATGCTGTATCCGAGGGGCGAGAGCCTGCCTGACGTACGCATGCACGGGACATGTTGTCATTGCTATGCCATGCAGAGCGACCTGCAACAAGCGTAACGGGAGTACATAAGGAGAATCATGGCGGATAGCGTATCAAGATCGGCGACGGACAGCTCCGGGGAGGCTGGAACGACCCCGGGAGGCGAGGGGAACGGTGGCGGTGTGCAGCAGCAAGCGCTCGTGCCCCCCGAGCAGCAGCCGGCGACGCAACCCTTCACGTCGTCGGCCGGTCTAACCTCATCAGCGACGTCGAGCGCCGCCCCCTCGACCGTCGCAGTGACGGCGACCACCACCGCCCCCGCAACCGGAGCCGCCCCGGTGTCGCTCCCTGCTTCCACGGACCCCTCCGGCGCGGGTCTTGGCGTCCCGCCTACGACCTCCGCTCCTCAACCCGACTTCAACGAGATACTGCAAGGGCTGCGTCGCGCCCTGCCGCTGATGCCAGAGGGCGCCCTGGCTCAGCTCGCGGGACGCGCCGTCAAGGAGGCGGCCGAGATGACGTCCCCCGTCTCATTTCTCGGCACTCGTCCGCCGGCCTCATCAGCGCGCCCCTCCTTCACGCCAGGCTTCGCGCCCTTCTACCACGCACCAGACCCTTTCGCCACGCGCACGACTCTGCCTCCTTCCCTCACTGCGGTGCCCACCGCGGTAGAGCTGGAAGCGACGGTCCAGGAGCTTGAGCGCGCGCTGGATCAACGCATCGCCCACCTAGCAAAGTGGCCGGTGATGCAACTGCTCAGGTGAACCCAGAGGCTGATCCCGCAGCCTGCGAAGTCACTGGCACGCGTAACCATTTGCTAAGCCGTGAGGTCGGTACTCGCGTGCTAGCAGCTATCATGTGCGCCTGTTGCGTGGCTAGGTGCAATGACCATGACACCGACGCCAGAGCTGACGCAAAGCGCAAACGCAGCGTGCCGTGCGCGGCGTCTACAGCGGTAAGTGGGAATGCCGATCTCACTGACCTTGCTTCCGATCTGTGCGCCACCCCCCGTGACACTTTCGTGCACTTGCAGACTAGGAAGGGGGATGCGTGCGCTCACGACGGAGAACCCGACGTGACGGTCAGACCACTGCGAGTGGCAGAGCTTTGTTGCGGGGTGGGGGGTGTACATAGGGGGTTAGAGGACTTTGCAAGACACACAGGTGTCAAGGCTGAAGTGGTCCTTGCTGTAGATAGGGCCGAATACACATGCGAGGCGTACAAGCACCAGTTCCCTGGCACAGAAGTTCTATGTGCAGACATCGCCAGTCCAGCAGTGCTCAAGCGCCTCAAGCAGCTGGAACCCGATGCATTCTGGGTCACTGCCCCATGTGTTGACTTCTCGCCCTCGGGCAAGGGCGTTGAAGGCGAAGCGGCCAGCGTGTTGCCCTCCGCTGCACAGCTTGCTGTAAATGTACGGCCAAAATTGGTCTTTCACGAGAATGTGCCTCGAATGCTGTTGTCTGGGGCATGGGGCTGCGCCGACGGCCACATGCGTCAGGCGGGGTATTCGACCTTTGAGGTGCAATTTCGTGGCACTGATGTTGATGGTGGAAGTTCACGCGAGCGCATCTATACTGTGTCTGCGTGCAACACCCAGGCCACCCCTGCACGTTTTGCCCGCCTGAATGCCCTGTTGAATGAGCGCTTTCGCAGCAGTACCCCAAAGACTGTGCGCGATTGCACTGGTTGCATGGAGGACACATTTTACTGGGATCCTCGTCAACCGCACCGTGCTGGCGTGCTTTCTACTGACATGCCACTGCCTAGCCCTGTGACTCGCCAACCTGGCAAGGGTCCCACAAGGTACGTACAGAGAGCCAAGGATGCCGGTCCTACAAAGGACGCATTGATACTCTCGCCTGAACAGGTGATGGAGTGCCTGGGCTACCATGAGCCCTACCCTGAAGGCACACTCACCCAGAGACGCAAGTGGGCCGCTGACCTAGTACAGCCCGCGGCTGTAAGCGCCCTGATGCAGTGTGTTCATGCCGTTGCCTCTCTGCCCAATTGTTGGGAGAGACCTGCCCCCGCTGGCCCTGACGTAACTCCTGGAGAGGTAACAGTGCATGATCACACGGCGCCGCCGCCGGAGTGGGTCGTGGACGCATCGCAGCCAGCACTACTGAGGATCGCCGGGACCTGCTCAAGCGCGCTAGGGAGTGCTGCGAACTGGTGTTGGGAGAAAGGGAGAGCGTTTCTTGCTTCGCTGCGCCAAGGTGAGCCAGTGCAATTAAATGAAGTACAGTGGCAACGCGGTGACGACGAGTCTGACTCTGATTCTGACTCACCAAGAGTAACCGTTGAGCCAGCAGTGCCTCAGTCGACTGCAACACCCAAGACGCCGATGGTAGAAGAGAGCGCTAACCCTGACTCTGACTCAGCGACACCACTGCAGACTCGCATGACACTGCACGAGTTGAAACCTAGGTGGGCAGCAAGAGGCAAAGCGCCCATGCCACTCCACAGAGTCACCCCGGTAGGGAGGCCACGCAAGAATGGCTTTGTGCACATGACCATGCGCACACAGGTGGGCGATGCCGTGCAAGAGTTTGGTCTGGATACACTGGTGGATTGCGGCGCGGAGGCTGAGTTCATCAACAAAGATTCAGCGCACAAGCTGCCGCCGGGCACCATCTGCCCTCTGGCTGATGGGGACTTCACTACGGTGGAGCTCGCTGACGCCAAGAAGTCGGTACCTGTAGAAGGGGTGGTGCACGCTCAGGTGCGCTTCAAAGACCACCTGCTGACGCACCGATTCTACGTCGTGGACCTGCCTTACCAGGCAATCTTAGGGTCAAACTTCTTTGGCAAGTACGGCTCCGTGATCTCCTACGAGCACGGGATGAAATTCTATCCCGCTGGCTCGTCAGGCCCCGCTGTGCCCATGCGTGAACGTGCGCGCGTTGGAGCCTTGGAGCCCCCCGAAGCAAACTCCATCAAGATAGGCTCAGCAAGGGTACACACCAAGGACAAGCCTGTACTGCCAGAACGCAAATATCTTCTCAGAGCAGCCTCAAACCAGGTCATTGACGCTGACACCGCGCACACGCTGGAAGTGGTGTCTCACCCGCCACTGCAGTGCACAGGTCCTGTAGAGGTGCTGCTAACCCCAGACGTCCCAGAAGCGGTGACGGCCGTGAACAAGTTGGCCGAGCAAGGCGTTGTGTTGCTGGACTCAGTAGATACTGCCATGCCGAACAAACCACTCAGGCTAATGGCTGAAAACACTTCCACAATGCCAGTGCTCATCCGTAAGGGAGCAATACTAGGCGCTGTTGAAGCACCGGAGATGGTGTGCGGTCTAGACGTTGACCAAGAGACGCTCACAGCTAACCTCACGCGCATAGCGCTCAGCCGACTTTCTAGCGACCCCCCAACCGTAAATCAGGTGAAGCCTAGCTCAAATCCCACAGCAACCACACAGGCTGAGGCGGAACGCACCGCTCACAGGCGTAAGGTAGCTGAGGAGCACAATGCCACCTTAGAGCTCTGCACGGACGAGGAGCTGGCAGACGTGCTGAAGCGGGATGGTAAAGTGATACCTATGTTGGAAGAGCGCGACAAAGACGGTGTTAAGTACTACGATCGGGTCATGGAAGTGCTACGCCGCAGACGTGCTGCCTTTGCAAAAGACCCCAAAAACCCTAGGGTCACGGATCGCTTTGACGTGGACATTGATACCGGAGACGCGGCCCCCATAGCCGA
Source organism: Tribonema minus (assembly GCA_017506865.1). Taxonomy (NCBI): domain Eukaryota; class Xanthophyceae; order Tribonematales; family Tribonemataceae; genus Tribonema; species Tribonema minus. The sequence continues at coordinate 83,251 of JAFCMP010000156.1, forward strand.
CAAGGCGCGGCGTTGGGCCGAGCGCGAGGCCAAAATCATTTTTCAAGCGATTCAGGACGAAAGGAAGCGTGGGCAAATCAGACCTGCTAGTGGGCCATGGGCCAGCAACCCTGTGCTGGTGGCTCAAAAGGGCAAGATACGCTTCTGTGTTGACTACAGACCGCTTAATAAGGTCACAAGACGTGACGAATACGGCTTAGGCAACATGGAGGACTTGATTCAAAAGGTGGCAAGTTCAAGAATTTTCTCAGCTCTGGACTTTGCCTCAGGCTATAGGCAAATTCCCATGACCAAAGAGTCCTCTTGCAAGACGGCTTTCCGAGGGCCCGATGGCTCCCTATGGGAGTACAAGGTCGCGCCGTTTGGACTAGTATGTCTGCCCAGCATTTTCACGCGCTGCATGCACGAGCTGTTAGGCGCTGCCAGACAGACTCATGCGTGCGTGTATGTGGATGATGTGCTGGTTCACAGCAAAGGGCTTGAAGATCACATAGCTCACTTGGACGATGTGCTGCGTCGCGTGGAGGAGTATGGCATGAGTGTGTCAAGGCACAAGTGTCAACTCTTCGCCGAGGAAGTGACATACCTAGGTCACAAAGTCGGCCGGTATGGCATTAGGCCGTGTGAAGACAAGGTCAAGGCCATGGTGGACATGATGCCCCCGCTCGGTAAGGACGGCAAGGTTGACAAACGTCTCATGCAAGTCTTGATGGGATGTTTCAACTACTACAGGCGCTACATTCACCGATTTGCGTCCATCGCGGCGCCATTGATGGAGTGTACCAGGGACGGTGCTGACATGACATGGAATAAACGCCGTCGAGATGCACTCGCAGAGCTCAAACGCGCGATGTCGAGCGCACCCGTTATCATGCACCCAGATTTTGACCTGCCATTCATAGTACACACAGATGCTAGCAAGTTGGCAGTCGCTGGAGTGCTATCCCAGTTTGTGCCACTTGAGAAGCTTCGAGAGCGGCACAAAGATTTTCCATGGGCTCACACCCGCCGTGCCAAGACGGTGGATGGTAAGCCAGCCAGAGAGGTAGTTGTAGCATTTTACAGCAAAGTCAATTCAGTGCAAGACGCAAAGCTAGGTGCCACCGCGCTGGAATGCCTTGCTGTAGTGCTGGCCCTGAACAACTTCCGCTCATACGTGTGGGGTAGGCCAGTAACCGTCATTACAGATGCGTCGGCACTGCGCTGGTTGCTAAAACTGAATAACCATAATAGCAAACTCCTGCACTGGGCCATGCGCCTCCAGGAATATGACGTCATGGTCGTACACCGCCCTGGTAAGGACAATGGCAATGCAGACTGCCCCTCACGAATGCCTCAAATGACGGAAATCCTGGGCCCCAGAGAGTATGACCACGCTGATGAGCAGTGGCCAGACTGTACGGATGCAGGACCTGCTCCGCCTACTGGGGTACGCTTTGAGAGCGAAGAAGTCGTGGATTCCCCCGCGAATATAGGCAGGATTGGGGCTTATGCCTCATACCCAGATGGCCCTGGCATGCGCTTTAACAAAGTCGCACAGGTATCCCCAGACCTGAGCGAGGCCATGCTCAAACTTAACCCCGCACAAGTGCAAGATGCTTTGTTTGACACCTCGCTTGAAAGCAGCAGTGGGGACGCCGTGCTTTTCAAAGAAGAGGGAGGTGAGCAGCCGGAGCAGTCGGAGCCGGAGCTGCAGGAGCTGGCGCTGGCGTCAATGCTTTGCAATCTGCGCACCGGAGTGTACCCAGATGGCGTGTGGGATAGCTGCGCATCACTCTTGGCACAGCAAACGGGTGAGCGTACCGAAACCGAGAACTGTGAAAGCAGCAGCGAGCAGGAACCTCAACTTCAAGTAGACATGATGTCAGTTGATAGCCCTGTTCAACCCCCCGCGCCAGCAACCTCGGAACACCCTGGGGACCTTGCAGGAGGAAGCTCAGGTCAGCCCGCAGTGCTTGAGCGCGATAAATTTGTGCAATGGCAAGGGCGTGACTCTTTCTGCATGGCTGTGAGGAATTACCTAGAGGACCGCAATGAACCTTCTGATGCCAAGTTGGCAAAGTTCATACCCCAGAACCAAGAATTCTTCACGCTAGAGCCTGATGGCCTGTTGGTGCACTTCGCAGCCAGTCGCCCCAAGAGGGGAGCCCTGATCACACAGTGGGTCACCCCTGAGGCACTGAAGCCCCTGGTGCTACGCATGTGTCACGACGATGGCAGCGCTCAGCACCCATCGACCGCCGCCACGCACGCCAAGGTGTTTGAGAACTTCTACTGGCGCGGCATGGGAGCTGACATTCGCGACTACGTGCGCAGTTGCATAGCGTGCCAACAGACCAAACCTCAGACGACAGCTCAGTACAAGCAAGTGCTCATGCCCCCTCAGCGCATGTGGCAGCGTCTTCACGTAGACTTCACTGAGCCAGGAGTCATATCTCTTGAGGGGCACCGCTACCTACTCGTGATAGTGGAAGCCAGGTCTGGCTATTGCTGGATTTTCCCCACTAAAAAAAGATCCGCTGCTGAGGTAGCTCCCCTGCTTGCGAAGGTGCTGCTTGAATGTGGCACACTGGTGGAGGAGTTGTGCTCGGACGGAGCCAAGGAATTTGTGGGTGCGTTGGTGACTAGCCTCTGCCGGGCCTTTGCTGTTCAGAAGGTAGAGACTAGCGCACACCACCCCCAGTCTAACGGTGTCGCTGAGAACTTGAACGGTCGTGTCAAGAGGGCCCTGGCCAGAGTGTGCTCGCACTACCAGAACCGTTGGCACGAACAAGTTGACATCGTACAGTTTGCACTGAGGAACACTCCCAGGGAAGAGACAGGCCTTACGCCTTTCTTCTGTGTCTTCGGTCGCGAGGCCAGATTCCCCCTAGATGCCCTCATCTCTAAGCCAGAGTGCACGACAGATCTGCACATAGAGGTGAAGCGGTTACAAGAGAATCTGAAGCTGGCAGAGTCTGTCATAGGCGAGGCGTTAAGCTCCAGGGCTGAGCGCATCCAAGCTCGTAACGACAAGATTCAACGCACCCTGCATGTAAGTGTAGGCGACTATGTATGGGTCAAAAAGCCGCCCTCTGAAGGACGCGCGAGTGGCCTGGAGGAGCGCTTCACCGGACCCTGGAGGCTGATAGCACCCTACGGTGACTCAGGGCTGTCATTTCAATGTCAACTCAATGGCGCGCGTGTGCGGCTCACTGATGCACACGTGGAAAACATGAAGCCGTATCACCCTAGGCCTGCTAGACTGGTCAGCGACGGAGTACACGCCGCCGTAGACCCAGAGCAGCTGAAGGAACTGGACCTTGATCAGCGGTTACAGAGAATTCTAGACCGCAGGGCTAATGAGGACGGTAGCTGGTCATACAAGTGGCTGGCACGCGACGGTACCTCGTCTTAGTGGATTCATGAGAAGGAGTTTGCAGAGAGTTTCATAGTGCCGTCCTGGGTGCTAGACACTTTTCATGCCCTCTCTGAGATCCAACACGAAGGTCACATGCCGTCGTACGCAGAACGCCCTAGCCCACGTGAGGACCGCTCACTACCTAAAGACGAAGCGTTGAAGCGCTACCCTTGTGGCACTCAGGTGGTAAGGCAAATTTCAGGTGCCGATCCCGAGACCACTGAGTACATTTGGGGCCAAGTGCGCGACTTCGTACGATTTAAGTGGCGAGTGCGTTACACGGATGGAATTTGGGAGGACCTGACATCGGCACAGGTACGCTCGGGGAAGTTGCTAGCAGAAGGTGTGCGAGACAGGCCACGCAGGCTGGCGCGTGAACGAGACAAGCCTGACCCTGCTGAGCATGCTGCAGATATTACAGCTGACCCGCCCCCAGGCGTGCGAGTCACGGTGTGCCCCCACGTTCCCACCAACTTTGGGCCACTGTACGTCGGGCAAGTACTGCGCTACAGGTTCCCAACGGGCTGGAGCCGTGGCAAACTGCTAAGGCACATCTCATCGAACCGTGAGCGTGGGGAGCACGTATTTGATGTAGAGTTCCCCAATACGCGCGGAAACAGGCCGATGGCGAGGCGCCTGAAGCTCCGCCAAGAGTACTACCGCGACGATCGCAACGCTGAACCTTCCTCGTGGAACCTGCTATTGGCACAGGAAGTCATAGAGCAGCCTGAAACCCCCCACACTCCCATAGAACCTCAGGTTGCGTTGGGCCAGAATGACCTAGGACCGCGCAAACGCCCGCGTCGCCGTTGAAGCTGTGCTGACCCTGTGCGTTAGCACTGGAGAGCAGTGTCATCGTCACGCACCCGGTGCACGCCAGACCGCCTAGGGTTTGACACGCGCCGCGTAGCCGGCCAATGAGGGACTTGAGAGCGTGTACCGTGGTGGTGATGATGCGACAATGAACACCGATGCTGTCTTCTGCGTTTAACAAGTATCATAAAACGCCGTGCGTCTCATGGGCGCGCCGTGGACGGCGGCCCTTTCAAAGAAGAGGGATGATACAAAGTCCATGTCACAGTGCAGTTCAAGTGCTGTGTACACCTTTGACTGTACTGTACAAGTGTACTTCAGGCCAGTTCACCTGAGGACCGTTCCTAGGAATTTGCTTGGACTGTTCCAGGAACTACTTGCACAGAACAATCTGGGGCAGCATCTCTGTGGCTTGCTTGGGTACTAACTCTTGCTAGCCAGCTGCTGGACAGCAGGGACTCATTGGAGCTGAGCCATCACCGATACACCAGGTGTGTGGTCTTTTCTCCATGCAAGTGGTTAGCCTACATCCTGAGAGTGAGCTCCTGTTTCCCAGAAGGGCTTGGCCTGCTCATGGAGCATCCCCAGAGGCCTTTCCTTTCGGATCACAGAGAACATTGCATTGCCGGTAAACACAGAATGTGGCACCTTGCTGAGCAGAGTTCAAGTATGGCAGCATGCAAACGTTTGAGGTGGAGTGGATATGAGCTTCCGTGCCGGCTTTCGTACTATCAGCGGGCCGCTTGATTTAGTGGTCATAACACACAGCCACAACCTTGGTGCTTGCTGCGATGTCTCCACGACACAAGTCGGAGGCAGCGGGTAAAACACAGCCAGTGCGGCCCACACACTGTTTATGGTTCTGTCTTGTTCTGCTTTCCGACTCATTTTACTCGTTCTGTTTAAGCACAAAAACTCCGGAGAAATATCTGTTTATACTTTTCATTGCTCAAAACTTGATTCAGCATGTGCCTCATGTGCCTGTCCCATTTAAAGTGTACTGAAGGCATCCCTACGTGCTTCCGTGTTCAAACTTCAGTGACGTTAGCATTTATTTAGTTTACCATCTATCCCAAACCTTCGCAAACTTCTTCCTGGAAGCCTCTACATACATGTCTTACGAGCAAGTGTGCTTAGTGGGGTGGTTCTGACGTGCAGGCGGCCCTCTGGGCATATCGCATGAGGTGGCGGCGAGCGCCGCCGCTGCCGAGGGCGCCGCCGCGCTGCGCGCGTTCAACGCACACGTGGAGCAAATGCGAGCGTTCGCAGCGGCCGCAACGCGTGCGCACAGCACGGAGGTCGCTGCGTTGCGCGCTGCTGCCGCGGGTGGCGCTGCCGCGCTGCGCGCCCGCGATGCCGAGCTGGCGGAAACGCGCGCGTCCGGCGCGGCGGCGGCACGCGCGCATGAGGCGCAGCTCTCCGCGTTGCGCGTCGCTGCCGCGGAGGGCGCTGCCGCGCTGCGCGCCCGCGACGCCGAGCTGACGGAAGCACGTGCATCTGCTGCGGCGGCGGCGCGCGCATATGAGGCGCAGCTCTCAGCATTGCGCGCCGCTGCCGCAGAGGGCGCTGCTGCGCTGCGCGCCTGCGACGCCGAGCTGGCGGAAGCGCGTGCATCCGCTGCGGCGGCGGCGCGCGCGCATGAGGCGCAGCTCACGGCGTTGCGCGCTGTCGCCGCTGCAGGGGACGCTGCTGCGCTGAGCGCTGACGACGCCGGGCCGCCGAGGACCGCAGCGGCGGCGCGCACGCAAGTCGTAGCGCCGAGCGCTGCTGACGCGGTGGGCGCCGCCGCTCACCAACAGCGCATGCCGCTCAGTGCAGTCGCTGACGAGGGGGCAGTGGAGGGTGGGTCGGCTCGATCTGCGGAAAGTGCGGTGCTGGGGGCGCGCAGTGAGGCAGTGCTCGACCCGCAGCTTGCGACTGCACCCGCTGAGCATGGGCACACCACCACACTTGAGGGCGGCGCACGATCGTGGGGAGAGCATGGGCCGCAGACGAGAGTGCCGATATGCACAGTGGCGGCAGCTGGCGTTGTTTGCGCATCGCTTCATTCTTTGGGGCCTGCAGGGCACACGGCGGAAGTTCAACATGCATCCCATGATGCTGCCGACCATACGCGCAGGACACAGGCGGGCTGCACGGTACGGCAAACGCAGACACGCCCATCAGCAACGGCTTTGCTACCGGCGGAGGCGGCGCAACTCGCTGCGGAGGCGGCGCAGCTCGTTGCAGATGCGGGCAGGGCAGCGCAGTCGCAGGGGCAACGGTCCGCACGCACCAAGCGCAAGCGAGGTGCATCCTCGAATGCACCGGCGGAAACTGCCACCTCGGATGCTGCTGGCGGGGCTGCTGCAGCGGCGCAGCAAAGGGAGGTGAGCGTACCACCAGGTGCTGTGAATGCAGATGCTGCTGGCAGGGCTGCTGCAGCGGCGCAGCGAAGGGAGGCGAGCACAGTGGCCGCTGCAGCCTGCGCCGCCGCCAGGGCCAATGTTGAAAATTTCTTCAAGGTTTGTGACATGCAGGGAGTGGGAGCATTCGGAAACAAACTGCCACAGTACAAGTGCTCGCTGGAGCGTCCGACGCAAAAAAGATCATCGGCACGGGCATCGCGATGGTGGACTGGTACGCTTCAACGGAGACATCGCGTGGCACGCGATGGTGGTTTGGCCGCGTTGATAAATGCGCCGTCCTACCGCAAGCGCATCAACACCCGCAAAACACGTCTGCCAGCGTACAGTACCTGCAGTTGTACGTGCAGTGGCGCCATCCCTTGGACCCAGCGGCTGCCGAGAGTTCCCAGCAGCTGCACAGCTCCGCTGACTATCGCGATGACAACGAGACCAGGCTGCGCACCAACAGCTGGTTCGTTTGGGGTACCAGCACCCAGATTGCTCGCCTGCAGGACGTGCGAGAGATGCGACATGTGAGAGATGCATCCGCTGATACACTATAATGTTGTCGGAGAGGGGCGTGGGTACCAGCAGAAGCCCCGGAGGGGCCCCGGGGGCAAGCTCGGGATCATCAGCTCAGCGCATCGGCAGCTGCCCATTACATATCTTTGTTTGGGTTACGAGCACCCAGATCGCTCGCCTGCAGGACATGTGAGAGATGTGCCTTCAGCTGACACGTGTACACTTATGTTGACGGAAAGGGGGGGTGGGTATAACTTCAGCAGGCACATGAATGGCCCGCATAGGTGGGTGTCAATATTATAAGCAGGCAGGGCCCTGTGGTGCTTGTTCTGGTCAGGTATTTGTTGGGACCGCACAATGACTGCTGTCTAGTTGGAGTCATGGTTAGGTTAGCGCCCATATACATAGCCAAAGCACACAATGGACTTGCAAGGGTATGTATACGTACGTTGCAAAATGGGGTGCCCTTCATCATGTAGCAGTTGGCAGCCGCTCTGCATGTACTTGCGCGCACACATGCATGTCGCTCAGACAGTAATGGCAACCACTGTGTGCTGTCAGTTACTAAGATGGCTCTTCCAAGGTGTCTTTTCTGCCTCTTTTGGCAGCTGCCCTGCTCGCATTTTTTGTGTCGCGGTATCAGAGCCCCCTATCAGTAGTGCGGCCGCAACCAGGTACTTCACCACGCTTGTGGAGGGCCTAGCACCCACGAGCTGCATATGATATAGCTTAGCATGCCTACCCAGCAGCTCGATATGTGTGACTGCCATGTCGGTGTTTGTCATGACTCAAAGTGGATTGTTGCGTCACTTTGCCAGAATATGACATGCCATGAAGTGTTGTATGCGCCAATATAGGGGTGTGGCACCCAGTCCGGCATGCCTTGGACACATGGAGAATTGTATAAGTGGTGCTTCAAGTGTCTGGTACCCTAGCATGCTACAAATGTGTCGTAGGGGGTTCTGCACCCATTGAACCAGCGCATTGAAACGCACACCGTGTCAGCTGACAAGGGTGTCGAGTGAGCATGAATGGTTAAGCATCGCGTTAGACAATTGTCCCACTGTTCTGTGTGGCTCAGTGACTGCTGCTGGTAGAAATGTAGCAGGACGGTATCTGGTCGCCATCATTGGAATTCAACAACCCTGCCGGCTGTGATTCGAATGTCATGGCATGCACACATACATGAACCGTGAACCTGCTTGTTTTGGTGCATCCTCCGACGTCAAGAAGTCACCATGCAAAGTCAACGGATTGCGAGCAATGCGCCTAGGGGCTAAAACCTGGTTTAGCCTAGGGCTAAATAAAGCGTTGCGCCTACGCGCCAAAATGGTTTCGCCCTCAGCTCCTTTGCAACCGCATGCAGTGCCAGCGTCTTCAGCTTTGCAAGGAGTGAGGTAGCAGCAGGTATGATGCGTGCTGATTATATTGCAGAACTCAATCCTGTGCTTTGAACATGCTGCAATGCGATGGTGGCATGTTGCTCTGAACCCCAATCTTGCTCGCACGCAGGATGCCGACGCCGACTGCTGGCGCTGCCGCTGGCAGACGGCTGAGGGCAATTGCATGGGCGCTTTTCATGGTTGGTGCTGCAGCACAGTCAGGTACGTCAGCAACGAGCTTGATGTGTCGCGTCCTGCTTCATCCATTTTCTGGCAGTTGGCAGATTTTTTTCAAGTGCACGATGGTGCAGCGCTGCCGACATGAACATCTGTTGCAGGAAATCAGAGGTTTGTTACTACGCCTCAAGCACACTTGATGTGCAAAGAGCTTGATGCACTGGATATTGCAACAGGCGCCTGCCCGCTGAACTGCACCAGACGCCATATCATTAGGCCTGCCTCGTTCCTGCGCGTTTGACGTCTGCCATCTGCATTGGCTAATCCTGTCCAGGTGGTGTGCCATTGGAGGGCTGCCAGGAGCTGCAGCAGCGCATGAGTTTTACGCAGGATGACAGGTGCGTGCACACATGCCTTACGCTTTGACAAGCACCTGCCATTATCCTCACGAACACCAGCCCTGCTCACCTCCTGCAGCAAAGCCTATCGCCACGCGCTTTTTACAGACGGCGCCGGTGAGATTGCATTGTCAAACGCACTTGCTCTCAGCCATCGACAGCAAGACCGCTTGCTCTGCACTAATTTCACCAATTGTGCATTATTATGGAAATCGCCGACCACCCATACTTCCTGCACTTTGCTGTTTGCGCTCCGGCGATGCGCCGTCTGTCTAGTTTATTGATGGCAGTAATGAAGTTGAGCAATTGCGGGAAACAAGCAAGCTCTGTTGGCAGGGGGGGTGCTGGGTTGGCTCGCGCCCTGTCAAGACGTGTGGCATCACCCAGCGTACACAAAGCGGTTGTGTGTTGTCCTGATGTCTTCTCTGAACCATATCTCAGTACAGCGTACACAAAGCGGTCATATGTAATATCACCCTGATGTCTATCCTGGACCAATTCTCACAAATAGCCGTAACCTGACCAATTGTGACCCTGACCTCAAGCCTCACCCTGGTTATGCAGCCCCCGAGACATCAACAGCATACTGCGGCTGGTCAATGAGAAGATCAACCTGGAGCACAATGACGTTCTGAAAGTAGAGGTGAGTCAATGGCGCAGCACTAACCTGAACTTGCGGACCTGCATGCAGCTGCGACGGTTTGACAACCACCACCATGCATTCTTTTGCGCTGACATGGCGCAATACTGCCTGTTGTCCATGCTCGTGTGACACATGGTTTGCTATGTAAATGGCAGCACCCAGAAACAGAAAGCCAGGAAAATGTGCATGAATTATGGAGCGCCGTGCTCGGCTTGATTTTCGAAGGCGTGTCTGTTCATCATGTGTGCTTCAGTCGTCTAGCGACAACTGCTACCACGCATGCATTTGTGTACAGCTCGTGAACTCACAGCCACAACTGCCTTGCGCCCTCTGCAACTGCAGGTGAAGTACCCGGGGGAAGTCATCAGGGGGGTGGTGGGGTCGCATGATGTCAAGGCGACAGTGCTCAAATTGGTGGATGGCGAGAAGGTTCCCACATGCATTGTGGCAAAATTTGATATCAATGACGGTGAGTTTCCACATGCAATGTTGCAGTTGAAGTTTACGACACTGCACGTACGTTTTGATGGCCGTCCGCAATGGTTCTTCACTGTGTTTGGTTGATATGCAGTTCTGATACATGCCTCGTGGATATGATCTGATTATTGAGGTTTGTGGATACTTTTCTGCGCAGTAGCATACTTGAGAAGTGTAATAAGCTGCAGAATGTATCTGACACTGCTGACCTGGTCACCCGACTCTGCTGCGCCACACATTGTGTTGCGCGTGCCGAGCGCAGTGGATGAGAAATGTAGCAAGCAGCAGTGATGCTTTCTTCGCATTACTTGACTTTGCTATGCCGCACATGGTGTTGTGCGTGTTGAGTGCAGTGGATGAGTGCGCGCTGCCGCCGAGCCACCGCATGCACCACAAGTGCCACGCCAGCTCTGAGTGTGTGAACACCATTGGCAGTTACTTCTGCCGCTGCCCAAGGTGAGAGCACAATGACTCATTGACATTATTGTCAACTACTGCGCAGGGTGGTGACCCTGGTTACTGCCCGCTGATCAAAGGAGCACTCGAATGATAGCTGCTCTGAAGCAAATCTGAGCCTTTGCTTCCTTCAATATCGTGGCGTTGTATGATTGCAACACCATTTGCCTAGTTTGTCCGTCGCTCTTCACTTTTGGCTGCATTCAACTGTCAATAGAGAATACACACTGCTTGTGAGGCTCTCGACATATTTGCTGTGTACTTTGAAAAACAGCTCTCTGGTGCTGTACTAGTTACTGTGTACTCAAAGCAGCTTTATTGTGCTGTGCACAGAGTGTTGCCCATTGACAAAGTTCATGCTGTCGCCTGTGCGACTTCACAATGGCTGTACAGGGGCGAGGCGGCGCTGGAGGGGGCTGGAAGGGGGCTCTGTGGGGGTGCGCTGGACACACAGGACTGCTGCAGAAGGGGGTGCGCAAAGAAGGAGTGCGTGGAGGAGTGCAAGGCAAGTACCCGAGCTCCTTAATTAGGGCTAGGGTTACCCACTCACTAAGCTTGACTTCACATTTTGTGGGGGGTGCGCAAAGAAGGAGTGCAAAGAGGAGTGCACGGCAAGTCTTTTTATTGGATTACTAAGCTTGACTTCGCATTTTGTGGGGGTGCGCAAAGATGGAGTGCATAGAGGAGTTGCAAGGCAAGTCAAAGTACTTAGCTTGACTTCCCATTCTGTGGAGAGAGTGCGCCAGCTGACATGAACAATTAATGTTTGAGAAGGAGGGGGTGCGCAATGAAGGGGTGCATGGAGGAGTGCAAGGCACATAAACAATTTTTTGTTATGGATTACTCTGCTTAACTTCACATTTTGTGGGGGTGCGCAAAAAAGGCGAGCATAGAGGAGTGCAAGGCAAGTCAAAAATACTAAGCTTGACTTCACATTTGTGGAAAGAGTGCGTCAGCTAACTTGAATGTTCAAAAGTGGTAAGGCAAGAGTGCCGAGAGGTGGGACTGTTGAGAGAGCTGCGCTGCCAGTTGAGCATTGGTGCATGTACTTCAACTGAGTAGCTGAAGTTGAAGTGTACGTGATGAAGGTTTGTCAATGGGGGCGTTTTTTTGCTCCCACTCGTAGTCCTGTCATTGTAACAAGCATCAACATTCAAATTCCAGACTACAGGTGTGGACAGATGATGCAGTCAGTGTTCAACATCATTATACTCACTTGCACATGGCAATCCATGAGAATACTCTAATACGCTTCAACTGAGATCTCTTGGGTAAGCTTGTTGCACACAAATGTGTTTGTTGTATGACATTTGATTCAAAGCGCAGAATGCCAGCATGCCCATCGCAGCTTTCGTCATTGTCAGCAGGTTCTTCAATTACACGAGTACAAGAAACTGTGGCAGATCTTCTGCTCTAGTTATACCACAGTGCCAATGGAGCGCTTGTCACGTGACGCGCGCGCTTTCGGCAAGCAAGGGTCAGCAATATCTTACTTATACTGTGTTACTGACATCTATGGCAAGTCGAGCATCGCAGGTGCTCTGCAGCGCTATTTGCAGTGTTCGTCATTTGGTGTATCGTCCTATCATACCAGGTTGCCGTTACCCACAACAGGACTGCCGACTTTCAAGCTTTGGGCGTTTGAAGTTTCAAGTCATGAGCTGGTGGTGCTTCATGACAGTTCACCTTGTACCCAGAACAGCTGTGCATGGATGTGTGCCGCCTTGTGCCCTAGTGGTGTCAACACAGTGCATCACATCTCTGATGTCTGATTTCATTGATCTGCCATAATGGATGGTATGATAATTGACTGGGCATCTCTCGGCGTATTTGCATGCCGCTGCAGGCTGACTTCAGGTGCCCCCTGGACCCCTGCCCCGGCGACTGCGTGACGGAAGCAACGTGCGAGAGGGTCAGGCCCCATGCGCAAACAGGTATGTAAAAGGGTACGCTTGGACCAAGTAGCATCAACACTTGTTGCGGTTGCTAACTGGAAGTTCAACTGAAGTTGCAACGGCGCTGCTGCTCAGATGCCAGACAACGTGCAGGGGCGGACACAATGTTATGACGTTGGAATGGTACTTGTAGACCTAGCACTGTGCACGCCACGGTGCGCGTTTCAGAGGCGTGCGGTAACTCGATGCTGCATGTAGGGGGGGGGGGGGGGGGGGGGGGGGGCACATGCCGTTTTTTTTTTCATGTAACTATCACGCTGCTGCTCCCCCATGTTGTTGACCAGAGGATTGTGCTCTTATGTGCATGAGGAACACATCAAGGTCCTGTAGTCCTGTGTCATCGCAGGGCAACTGCATAGCGGCAAGGTGGACAAGATGACCTTTTCCCCATGAAATTCTGAATGGGCGTCAGCAGTGCTGTTCATGAGCCACTGTGCAACACTGTTCCATATGGTGGCGCACACTTCTCGCAACTGTTTTTTCACTTGCAGTATGCCTGGGGTTCAGAAAGCCCATTGTGGCTGTACACCCAACAGGTCAAGGTTTCGGCTGCATGGCCAGCCCGTCAAGTGCGCAATAAATTTAGGGAAGGCGGCAAAACAAGTCTGTGTTGTTTGTTTTTGTTCAACTATACTAAATACAACCCCAACGCGCTTGGTTTGGCATCACGTCATGTCGATTTTGGCTGCGCAGGAGGGACTGCACTTCTCCTTCTGGAAAGCGACATCAAGCTTGGCTACCGCTGCATATGCCCGCCCAGCACTCTCGGCACTGGCCGCAAATGCGCAGGTGGGTGGTCACCGCTGTATCTGAACTTCACACATCTCTTTTTAATTTCAACAACACTATTTGCCTCCATGAGTGCTGTTTACCTAATTTTTACGCTTAATGAATCGTCGTTGCGGTATATACATCTATCAGATATGGCGCGCACTTTTTTGTCGCACCTGTTGGGCATGTGCAACTGTTGATTGGCGATTGAATTCCTCAGATTTGTCAGGCTGCACATTTTCTCAAGTAATGCGCGATGCCATTTGTCTAGCCTAGTGCGAACACGCGTTTCTGCTCTGTGACCAGCCTGCGCTGGGCTCTGCATTGTCTGGCATGCTCTGTTAAAGGAGGGATACGCAACCAACTCCCTGCACCACGCACAAAGCCTTTGGCGCGCTGACACTTTGTTGGCAAATGATAAATTTCATTGACACATGTCGCCACACGTGGAGCAGAAACTTGTCAGGTATCTGGTGCGAGTCACTATACACATTCATCGCGCAGGTAGAACTTTTACCGGCACTCAAGCAGGTGCTTCCGATCACACACAGACTCCATGCATTCGTCCTCTGTTGATCGCATCGCGTATCCGCAACACACACTACCAAATAGCGTGTTCATTGTGTAACATAACAGCCTGTCCCTTTTCCTCAATGCAGCTGGCGCACCCACTGTGTTCAATGTTGGCTGTTAAAACTGGCGGCATCTGACGCCGCTGACACATGCATCCCTGTGCGCTGTCCTCAGCTGGCAAGTTGAAGTTATTTTCTGTCAGGCCTGTGACACATGCACGCCTGTGCTCTGTTCTCAGCTGGCAAGACGCAGGTGCCCTGGATAACAGCAGACGGCACACTGCTGGTGGATCCACTGGCCATCTGTGGCTGCCAGGAGCCCAAGGTCAGGAGTTGTTGAAGTGTTAGTAACTTTCACTCCATATGTGGAGTGGCACAACTTGATGTTGCAGATGGCACCGTGGTACTAGAGCACCTTGTCATAGCTAGAGTCGGCGGCGCATTTCAGAGCAGCCTCTTTTTGTTCTCATATGTGACCTTACTTTTGGCTTTGCCATTGCACCATTGGTGGATTTGCATGCATCATCTGCATCCATGGCTGCCATGACTGGTGCCCCCGTGGGGTGGACTCGTTGCCAACATACAGACTTTGCATGGTTGTGAACGATACTGCTGGTCTTGTGTGGTCTCGTGCAGCATTGTGCATCCCAAGTGCTCACCGCTCCCACCTATCCCCCATGTGCCACAGGTTGATCCATGCCATGACAAGGACTGCGGGCGAAACGCAGAGTGCGTGCGCTCGCGTGACGGCGCCTCTGCCAAGTGCATCTGCAAGAACGGGTTTCAGGTATGCTTCACTTGAAGTTGCTCATTTGCCACATGTCTCAGTGTCGCATCATGTCAGACGATTGACCTTGCTCAGCACTGAATAGTGAGAACAGGTATGCAGAAGAACCAGTTGAAGTTGAAGTGACATGTTCGTCTCAGCTATGATGCTGCATTGAACCCAGCGTACGCTGCATTGCTAGACCTCCGTGAGATATGGGAATGGGACCTTCAGCGCTGATGTTCGGAGCCTTGCACTGAGACACAGATCTTGGTTACTGCAACTCGGCAATGGACGAAGTCCAGAGATTGAAGGTGAGGATTAGGCTGAGGCTTTCGCCTCAACGCGACAAAGTCCTTGCTAGCACTTGGCAAATTCCTGGTACAGCAGGATCAGAGGCATCGATCGTGTATGCACTGCAGAGGACTTGGAACCGCAATGCTGGGGTTGATCTAGAGAAACCGCATCATGTGCTGGGTTAGTAAAAAGGTCTTGGATGCGCCATTCATCATGTGCCATACACTAATGCATGTACCACTTGCTCAGCACACAAGTCGCCAGTCTTCTGTGTTGATGAAGCGGACTGTGCATTGCCGATTGAAGTCTGCGATGCACCAATGTCGTATCGAGTGGGCTGCTTGTCATCATGTGTTCATCGCTGTTCTCATTGCAATCGCAACTGCCTGCATTTCAGAAAGAGCTGATCATGTTGTGTATTCAGGCGAACAGGTACCAAAATGCGGCAAATGCATAGACAACACCTGGGCGCACTATATTGGCATTGTTGTTGTCTGGCACATGACGCGGCCATCCATACATGCAGCATTCATTTGGCAACACGTCTGCGTTAGTGTTCACCGCTACACCTCGGTGACCATGCGCTACAATATTCTGGCACTGCATTGGCTGTTGCTTGTTTTGCCTCATGCAATTCTCACAACAAATTTCATCATCTCAGCCACGTCAAATCACAACAAATTCCACTGCATTATTTGCTGCTCATTTGGCCAATTCCATGCAGTTTGTTGAGGGTTTTGGCTGTGTGGACGAGACGTTGCCAGAGCTTACAGTCATCGGCGCCAATCCACTGCGCCTCAAGCAGGTGAGTTGCAGTACGTAGGTATGACATCACCCTGCTCGGTGTGCTGCACATGAGATGGGCTGTTGCGTCACCTAGACCGCTTCTGCTGCACCAGCAAAAAACACAATGTTGTTGTGTGATTTTTAGTTCAAATGCCTGAACTTACAGTCATTGGCGCCAATTCACTGCGTCTCAAGCAGGTGAGGCACAGTAGCTATCACGTCATTTTTCTCGGGTGCGCTGCACTTGGTACGGGCTCTTTTTGTTCATCGCTTCTGCAGCACCAGCACAAGCACCATCAGTTTTGTGGCTTAAAGTTCAAATTGACGCATACGCATCTGGGATGCGGAAGTGTACAAAGATATGCAGTCGTTGGCTGCAGATGTCGAAAAAAATCTGGGGCGCGTAAAGCAGCAAAGGTGATTATATCTGCTTCCCAGCGTAGAGTTGGCCTTTGTGAATAGACACGGACCAACCAGTGTTTGACGCCTTTAGCATGCTGAAGGTGCAGACTAGAACCATGATCTACATAGGTTTGCATGCATATGCTGAATGATGTCAGACACCCCGCAGCCCTTGCTTACTGTACTTGCTCCTGTCTCATAACTGTAGCAAAGGTTTAAGGTTAGGGTCAGCGTTAGGGTTTGGGGTTTGGCTTGCATTCTGGTTTGCCTGGCATTGCAGACACGGCCTCTCCAGCCATCAAGTCAGATTTTTAATGCTGCAAACAATTATTGCCATAAATGCACAAAGACCTGCGCTGTGATGACTGGTGTTTAGCTGACGCACTTTTGGTTATCGCCACCGACTGCTGTGCTGCTACCAGTGTGATACATACGTGGAGCAAGGCCTGCAAATCAAGGATGAGAACAGCGAAGACTATGCAAGAAGCCTCGAGGTGCGTGAGAATTTATTTGTACAAGCTACATACTTTGAAGTACATCTAGAAGTATTGCAAGGCACCATGTTTCTGGATCTGCCAATGAGGTACTTGCAGTCTGCAGAACATGCAATTATACACGCCTCTCAAAAGTCTCCGCCGAATGTGATGTATGCAGTCCTCAATTCGTAACCTTTAGTAGGTGGAGTTGGAGTTCGCCTGGCCTGCAAACTGTGGGGTGTTGCGCTCGCCAATGCTGTAGCTCCCCACACAAATGTGCAAGACATGACATTATGCGGCTGTTCAGGGTATGACAGTGATTATATACAGATTTACGGATATCCAAGGTATGACAGTGACTATATACAGATCCAATGCATGTAGAAGTAGGCAACACATATGGACTTATAGCAGCCGACAGCTGTGCGAGTTGCCCATATCATTATGTAGCACGCTTGCTTTTTACAGTGTAATTTGCCATGAAGGCAAGCTTGTTTACAGCTTGGCATGCCAGCACAGCGTGCGCGGTGTGCTCGGTGTCCGGTTTAGGTATGGCTTTCCTGCAATGGCGGACAAGTACGTGCGGCATTGCGTGCTTGTCCTTTAACCCCCTGACCCTAACCTTATTTGTGAGCAGGTGGATTACTCACAGCCGCTAGGCTCGTGCTTGCGCACAATGGGGGAGTTTCACGTCAACTACACCATACAGGTCAGTGTGTGCACGCACTTGCAGAACTGCCTCTTCAAGTCTGACAAAAACTTGAGCTGGCAGTAGGTGGAGGTGAAGTTATGCAGAACTTCAAGGTGTGCAGGGCTAGGAGGGCAGTCTTGGGCAAAGCACCTGGCAGCCAATAGGGTAGCCTGCAGCCTGACAGTTGCCCTGCGGTTAAGTTGGAAAATCATGATTGAGATCGTTGCAGTAATTGCGACCGATGTTGAGGATTTACATAAGGGTTGCGGAGTACGTTCTGCAGTGAAGGCTGCAAGATCTTGACAGCACACGGCAGTGGAACTCCTGGACTTGTACACCTTGTTTCCCGGGTGTACACTGTCATTACAACAACATCTGCAGTGCGTTGGACCTTACATCAAAGCTCATGATGCGCGCTGATCATCTTATTTGTATTCAGTGTACAGTAGGTAACAGCAGCGCTCGACACGCCTCACAGGGCTTCAGCCGTAACCTGACTGCGCTCTCTCTACGTGTTTCGCCGATCACATAGTATATGTGACTGACATACTGTGCATCACTGTGACACATGTGGCGAGTATGATTGTTCGCGTACAGCAAGACACCGCAGCGCTTGGCATGCCTTGCAAGGCATCCGTCGCAACCTGACTGCGCTCTCCTGACGTGTTTCGCCGATCACACAGATGTACTGTGCAGCTACGTGGCAAGTATGCAAGCGCGGCAGCATCAATTGTAGGGCCAGCTTATGCCTAACCCGGTTTTGAGATGTGATTACAACGATAATATAGCATGCCTTTGTTTTCATTAATTGATGCCTTTGCCATAGCGCCAGAGCGCACAGCCGCATGCATTGATCACCAGCTTGACAAACGATGCTTTCATGAATATTTGCTGCTGGTGCTGCAGTCCAAGGAGCCGCCATGCATGCAACATCATCTGTGATCTCTGCGCGCAATTGCATGATGCCACATCAAGTTCATCAATTCCAACCACGTTCTGCTGTTGCTGATGCTGTTGCAGACCCCTTGGACGGAGCCACCATACATGCGTGCGATTCGCCGCGTCATAGTGGAGGACATAGACGAGTGCAGCCTGCCAGCAATTGCAGAAGGTGCGTCACCACAGTTGCAGTTTGTGTTGCAGTACACACTGATGCACACAGTGCGCGACAAGTGCGCGCTTGTTGGATAAACTGTGACGCCTCACATCATGCATTGCACACTGCACCACACCCCTGATGCCCCAGATGCTTACCAGGGCAAGTGCCATGCAAATGCGCTTGCTCCTCAATACCAGCAAGCAGCCTTCACAGGGCAACCTGTGCACCAGCCGACGATATTATATAAGCTGCTGCAGCGGCTGGCACGTCATGCAAACACAGCAATACGGCCTTTGCAGCGAAACTTTGTACTTGCAGAGCATATTGAGTCAGCTGCCGCAGGGGGTAGCTGCGCATGTGACTAGTAATCCTTGCTCATTCCACACTGCTTCGGCTTCCAGGTTGCATGAGCAGAGGCGCAATGACGATAATAACGATAATCATTGACCTTCCTGCAGATACTCTTGCCGTATGTGTTAAGTATACCGGGTGGCAATGACGATTACAGCTGACTTTTGTGAAGTACTGCCCACCATGCTGCTGTAACAATGTTAAGCGGCAGTGGCGATAATGCCTGACTATCTTTGTTGAAACATTGTTCAACACGTCGGGTGCTGTTCCCAGGCCACATCAGTGGAGCAATGACGCGAGAGCACGCTCTGGCGGCGCTGCAGTGTGAGGAGTGTCAGCCCAAGTGCCACCCAGATGCGCTCTGCAAGAACACCATCGGCAGCTACACCTGCCAGTGCCCGGAGTGCACCACCGGCGATGGGTTTCTGCCGGCGATATTCCGCCACGGCGCCGCTCCAGAGGTGCGTTGCTGAACACTGCATGTCAACTGAAGGTCATGAGTGTGAGCGGTTTACATGTCACGATGCGTGGTCAAATTGCTGCTGATGGTTTGTGCAGCGGTGCTCCCACCTTTTGATTATGTATTGATCCCACACCACTGCAGTACTTTGCCACTGTTATGTGGCAGCGGGATGCCAGCAGGCGTAAACACTGCTTCCGCTGCATTGCCTACATATGCAGAAGCCGCATGAGAGCATCAGTTGCGTTTGACTTTGTTGAACATGTCTTTTTTGGTAAATGTGTTTTGTATCTTTTCAGGGTTTCAAGGGCGGTACGGGGTGCAAGGACAGCTGTCCCCCCGTCATACAGCTCATAGGGGACACCGTCACCGAGTTCAAGTGAGTGAGCTTCGTACAAGTTGCTTGGTGCTGCTGGCATCTTGATGCACTTCTGCTTTTTTGCACTGTTGCATTCTTGCTATTGCAAACGCGTGGGACATCCATTACCAAAGGAGAACTAGCATGGGAAGGGGGTCATGAGCAGGTCATGCAGCTATTTTGGTGGTGACATCCCTAGTCATGTTGATATTATATAATGATGACATTGCTGAAGTTGCCCTTGCACACGTGTGTACGCACACGAGCTCAATGCTCGTGCTAGTGTAGCCTGCTGCGCTGCAGGCCAGCCCTAACCTGCTGTAGCTTTGCCACAATCACATTTGCTGTGACGGTCATGATGTATTGCGCAGAAGCGCATGTGTATGCACACCAACGTTACACGGCTTAGTGCAGGGGGGTACAGACATCACCAATGTGGTGGTTGCTCAGCAATCCTGTGTTGCATCTAATTGCGTCTGGCAGGGTCTGCAAGTGCGAAGGTCTCCTGGGTGGCAGGGGTGCGCCAGTGCAGCGCGACTGGGATGGTGAGCTGGCACAGCTCATCAGGGAAACAGGTCAGTGTCTAAGGCAAGCACTGGTTGCAGTAGTGACATGGTTGTAATCTTGTAGTTCATCTGCTTCGAGTACATGTGCACTCTGGTGGTGAGCCGGCACAGCTCACAACAGAAACAGGACAGTGGCAGTGGCAAGCTCCGTTGTGTATATATAACATGGTTTGGAAACTTGGAAACTTCAAGTACATGTGTACTGTGATGGTGAGCTGGCACAGCTCGTAGGGAACAGGGATGCAATGTTTGCAGGGGATATCACGACTCCACAATGTCTGTACGACTCCGACTCCGCTCCGCGGAGCTGTAACTTGTGGGCCTACGACTCCGACTCCGCTACAGGGAGCTGCCACCAATCATTGTACGACCCCGACTCCGAGGAGCAACAAGCCGGCCCGAACGACTCCGACTCCGCTCCGGCGGGAGCGGAGTCAGAGCGGAGTCGTCGGTCGACTCTGGGGGTGGAGTGGTGATAACCCGTGAATGTTTGTGTCACGCATTTTAAAGCGACAAGAGTGTCGCGATAGGCAAATGTGTACTTCATGTACTTGAGGTACATTGCAATACAGTCAAGCTTGGGAAAGAGTACCATGTTGTGACCATTGCAGATCCCGCTGTCTTGACATGATGCCGTTTTGAGGGAGAGCGCCTGGCGTACGTCTTGTAGTGCAGAGACTTGGTGGTGTGGGCGTTGGCTTTGTGATGAGACAATGCAACTGCATTGTTGTGATGCAATATCCTAGAGCGGTATACTCAGTGAGTAGTGGCATGTCAATGAAGCATCGCTACTTGACTCGTAATATCGGTACATACAGCGCAGTCGGTCCATTGTTTGCACCTTTATCCTCACTCATGGCATGCTCTTGTAGCAAGCTATTGCTCCATCTTTACTTGAGATTGTCCATGCAAACAGGGAACTGTCAAGTTGCAGCAGCACTGCCCACCTGCAATGACCGCACGCAAATGTCAGGCATGCGCACGAAGGTGCGCAGCTGCGTTCACAACCCACATTTCTGTCTCGTGTGCTTGGCCACAGGTGGCCGGGCCCTGTGCGATGAGCGTGACTGGCCTTGTGTCAAGGGCACAGACCGCGTTGGCGGCAGCAAAACAGTTGATGTAACTGCCTCCATAACTGTCGGGGCACCCATCAGGTCAGTGCTTCTGCTGTGGTGGGTGAGCACGCTTGCCGATGCACATGTTCATACCATCACTCCGCAGCGCTTCACTTGCGCTGTCACGATGCGGCCAATATAGAGTCGAGAATAGAGTGAGCGAGTAGGTGCCCACTTGTTGCTGTTGTGACGACCACTGTCGACGCTTTCCTTATGCTACGTTTTCCCCCGGAAATCACGCCTCTGGAGAAGCACGTTTGTAGCGTGCATGACGACGCGACGATCGATGAAACATGCGCATAACCTTTGCCTGTTTGTCCTGCGGAGTTGTGTGGACCGAACTGACAACGATGAAGCTCACAAGCATCAACACGTTCACGAACACTGCAGTGGAGCGCCGCGTTACTTGTCGCATCATAATGTGGCAGACAGCCATCATGCACCTTGATACTGCAGGGAAACGGCTTAAAGTGGGTCAATTAAAAATACCCCCATTTGAAGTGAATCGCATGAGCCCTGCATACCCACCGACACCACCAGAGCTATATACATGCCCACAAACAATGACCTGCTGTTAAAAACATGACCTGTTCTTACACGCATGCAGGGAGGGGCCTTTAGAGTGGCGTGTGCCGTACGACGTTGTAGATGCCGCAGGCAACCGCGCCTCCATAGACAACCTCAATGCAGCGTCACATACAATCAGAACCTACAGCAGAGAACATGTATGTACAGTGAATTCCAACCAACCAACAGCAACAACAGTAACGGTAACAGCACTCGTGCATAATGAAAATTTTCGTCTCCCACCGCAGGGAGGGGCCTTTGGAGTGGCGCGTGCCGTATGATGGGTCAAACACATACTTCGAAGTAGATCCCATGAGCACTGCATACTCACCTGCTATACCAATGCCAAACATACCCTTACACGCTGCTGTTACCTGCTGTTACACACAGGGAGGGCCCTCTCGAATGGCGTGTGCCATACGACGTGGTCGACGCCGCAGGCAACCGCGCCGCCACCGTCTACCGCACAATCAAGGTCACGCAGCTGTCCCTGGAGGAGTTCGCTGCGCAGGCTGTCGCCAAGCGAGAGCTGGAGCTCGCGCGCAGTGCTCAGCCAAAGCCGCCGCCGACGCCACCGGCAGTTGCGAGGCCGCAGAAGTGCCCCAAGTGTCCGCCGCCGAAGGACTGCGGCGGTGAGGTGGCGGCTGCGGTGGCGGCGGCGCAGAAGACGGCGGCGGCGGCAGCGGGTGCAGGGCAGCAGGTGCGGCTCTGAGAAGTGTTGATGTGATGCAATGTTGAGGTTTTATGAAGTGACCAATGAATGAGTAAGCCCATGGTCCAGGTTATACGGCCACGGGAAAGCTACAACGCCCAGCGACAATGATAGGTGGTTTGGAGTTGCAAGCGGTAAGTCTGATGGCAGGTGCAGCAGCAGCAGCACGTGCAGAGCAGCAGGTGACATCACTCAAATGACACCGCAAACTACATGAAAAAAGGGTGTAGAGGGTTTCCTGCCAAACATTGTGCAATCTTGCTGTGAAACTAAATGTGTGAGCAGTGCCCAACGCCCATGTCCACCCACACGCATACATACATGCCTGTGGGGGACACAGTTTTTTTGCATTATGCACCATTAACATCTCACTCAACTACACAGGCGCCAATGCGGGGCTGACTGCGTGGCACATTCACACAGCTGCAAGGGACACAGCCTTCACTCAGAACGTGTGATGGTACCACAGCAGACCTGGCCTCATCTTCGTATGCACATCAGCTTACTCGGCATACACTGATGCACATTTATTGCGGGTATGATTTGGTATTTGTGATGTTATCAGGGTCACGCGGAGAAGCAGATCTGCCCATCAACAACACCAACTGACTGCGCCAAGGTGAGCGTGAGCTGTGCATTGCTCATCCTCAAATGGTGGCGTATGCTTAGGACAAGCCAGTGTTCTTCTCTGCTGTCTTGTATTCAATGAGGGTCTGATTGCGCCACTGTATACTTATATCATTTTTGAGCGAAAACCAGTGGCTGTACTGCACGACGTGTTTCCATTTTGCAGCCTGTGTGCGGTGAGCTTTCTCTGACGCTTCAGCACGTTTGAAACTGGCCTTCTGCGCTTACTGCGAAGTATGTGCGAAGGTCCTTGTAATAGCCATTGTGTCAGATGTCACTGCGACTTCAGCTGCAATGCACCGCCTCTGACTCTCAAAGCATAATTTTGCTGCCCAAGCACAAGTACTCATGGCCCGTCAGTGCGTGCTGTGCAATGTTTTTGCTCTGAGGTTGTGTGCAGACGCAGCCATTGTGCATGTCAGAGGGTGTATCAATTGCAGCAACTGCACGTGTGAACATGGTTGACTGCGGCCTGCAAGCTGTGAATGAAGGACGTTGAAAGACTAGGGCTTTATGCCGTAAATGATTTGAGCAGACCAGAACACCTCCCCTGTGTGCTGCCCTGCTAGCACTCAAATAGTTTTGTCGTTGCTAGTTGTTCCGTTGCACGTTTCGCTAGCAAAGAACGAGGCTTGCAGTCAGTCACATTGCTTTCGCCACATGTAGTCACTGATGTGTGCTGATTACTTGTCTGACTCTTTGCAGTGCCCACGGAGCCAGTGCATGCCGGACGAAGCACTGACAACAGGTATGCTGAAGTATATGCTGAATGAAGTACATGACGTCTACACAGTGTGGAAGGCTTCAGGATGTGACGGCGGATATTCAGCGGCTGTCGTTTCACTTGTTCGTGTTGAGTGCCATGCACCAGTGACTACTGAAGCTTACAAATTGCTTAGAGCGTTCACAGCCTGCAGAGTCTGCTGTCGTTGCCATGTTCACCTCTTGGGGGTTACGCACCACTGCATACAGTGAGTTGATGCTGGACCGTTGTGGCGGTAAAGATGGTACAGTACAAAGAATGAAGTGACTTTGATGGTTGTGCAGGTTGCGATGGAAGCAAAGCATACACACTGTTCTAGCAGAATGCTCAAGATGTTGTGTTGTGGAGATGTAATGGTGCTTGACATGTATCCCATGGCGGCATAGGCACACACACACAACCCAAATCTGCGACCGGATGCAAATGGCCTCATGCTGTGCTTGGGACACTGCTCCTTGGCTGACATGATCTGCGATCACAATCAGTCACCACTGCTTTGGCTGTACAAGTGATGGCAAGCTTTGTTATCAGAGATAAGTACATATTATTGTGGCGCCTGTTTGTTATGGCGGCTTCAGAATAATACATGTGTGTTTACAAGCAGCTGTTGCTGGCGCCATTCACGTCACAATCTGTGCTCTGGCATCGCTGCGTTGATGCTGCTCTGTCCGGCCATTACTGTGTGGTGCTGACCTTTAGCTCGCGTGCGTTCTCTGTGGCTCGCAAACTCGGTGCTCTGTGCTGCCGCTGCAGATAACACGCCTGCCGGCCCGCGAGAGTTTGTCCAGGTCATCGTGCTCGCCGCAATAGGCTGCCTCGGACTGTGGCTGTTCTCGAAAGTGGTGATGGTCATAGTGGCCGCGATTACCGGGGAAGGGGGCAGAGAAGGCGACCACCTTGCGATGCCCCCCCCTCCGCCCCGTCCTGCGGGGGGCGGTGCAGCGGCGGCGACGCCTGCCAGGGGCGTGCCGCGCCGCGTTCGCAGCAGCGCATCGGGCTCAACTGGCAGCGATGCCAGTGGCATGCTGTCGCCGATATCGCCTGCGGAGGTACAGGCGCACTTCCACCACCGGCGCGTGTTTTAGGGGCGGGGCTGCTGACGCAGCTGTTGTGGTTGATCACTGCCGTTAGTGTGCTGCGATGGCCACTTGAGCTGCGTGGCTGCTGCTGCGGCGGCTGCGGCGGCCAATGCTGCAGCTGCTGCCGTAGCCACTGTAGCCTTGCAGCTGCAGTGGCTGCTGCTGCTGCTGTGCGCAGGGTGCCATCGCAGCGTCTGTCGGCGCAGGCCATCGCTTTAGGCAGCACACCTGCTGTTGCCATTAGCGCCACCGCTGCTGCTGCAGCCTTGCTGCTGCTTGTGGTGGCGATAGCCGTGCCGCAGCCTTATGCGGCACTTGCGCTGATCATTGTGGCCGCAACAGCCTGTGCCCGACAGCTGATGTGATAGTCTTCGCACCAGCCTTTACGAACGCTGCTGTGTTTGGCAGCAGCGCCCACGGTGGTACAGCAAGTTAGAGCACTGTCACTGTTGCTGTCCGGGCTGCAGCAGCTGCCACCATTGCGCTGCATTCGCTCTAGTGGTGACATGCACCACCACGCTGCTAACATGTCGTCAGCGTTGGGTGCATGCGATTGCTGTCCTGACGTGACATGAAGGTTTAGGCCACTGCACTGCTGGTCTCAGCGGTGTCATGGCTGTGCTACTTCTGTGTGCTGCTGCTGATCCACTTTGCCGCTATTGTGGCATTGATAGTAGCCTTCGGCACACGCTGTACTGCCCTGCGTGCCGTGCAAAGTTGAGCGCTGCTGCGCGTACAGCTGTGTTTACAGGCATCACAAGACAGCAGTAGATGATGTGGTGGAGCGCAACGCAGCGATGTTGACGTGTTGCGCACCGGACCGGGCTTACATGATTTTCCGTGCATGTCCAGCCCTCAGATGAGCAGGCGATGCCATGCTACCGTCGCACCAACAACTCGTGGCTTGCATATCAGCGTTTGAGCGAGACACGTGATTTTTTGCAGTGCCCTGTTTTTTCAAATCATAGCCATCGTTGGATTGTGCTGCTGCGTGGCTGCCCATGCTGACTTCGTCGCTGTCACGGAAGAGTCATAGATCGTAACATGACATCACATTGTAAACATGACAGTTGTAAAACATGCAAACGTTGCACGAACGACTCCTGGACAAACAGATCACATTGCGCATGTTTACTGTGTGCTCAAAAAGTCAATAAATCAGCACATTTCCTCCAGGTTGGCTGGCGAGTCGTGCCCATGCAGTGAAGTGGCAAGAGGCCATTTTTGTGAGCCAGATGCCATGCTCTGCAATAGGTACGCCCATCATGATCAGCAAAAGAGTGAAGGTAACATGACAATGCGTGATGCATCCTCGTACTTAATCCTGAATGCAACATATACAACCGCCTCCCTGCTACTACGCCAAGATGATCCACACTGCACCAATCCATACACAAAGTCCCCTTCTGACACAACATTGGGCTGCCTCTCTGCCATCAACGGTCACCGTGCTGTGCAGATACAAGCCTAGCGACTACTCTTGTACTTCAAGAAGTATGCTCTGAGAACAGCGTGCTAGTGTATCGGCCATGCCAAAGCATGACTCGAGTTATGCACACACCGCTCTCGCAGTTGGTTCACGCACGGCTTGAAACCGTGATGCCGCTGCCGAAAGGCCATGCACAACCATGCATACAGCCATCATTGTCGCTGCTGCAATTCGGCTGCCACAGCATCGGGCATATCGTGACCGTGCTGCAGTCAGCCATTCCTGCTACATGGCAGCTGTTGCATCGTCAGCTTGGTTGAGCTCAAGGGTGCTACTGTAGCAGCTCTTGCGTGACTGGCCTTGCTACGCTACAGTCAAGGCTATGAGAAGTCGCGATCTGGGAACAGCTTGGGAGCAACTAGTGTCCATGTATAAAGCAGCATGCATGCCCACTGGCCTGCTGCTGTCAACCACATGGCTGCTTCGCCGTTCTTTGGATCTGCAAAGGAAGTGAACGAGATAACGCTGCAATGAGACAAGTCTGTAATTTGCATGCATTGGGTCCTTCATGCCATGACATCGTGTGAGCTATTTCGCGTTTCAAAGAGACACGAACGGCTCCCTAGACGTTGTGAACGGATCAAAGGGACTGGCACCCTGTGACGGATCAACCACATATGCAACTTCATGCCGGCCCCTCCGTAGATATAGTTGTTGCAAGCCCGATTTATCGTGTGCTCAGCCCATGCGGTCCAGGACATAATATACAAGTTCAAGCTGCCTGAAACAAGCAAACCCTGGTCAGGTTCATAAAACTGGTCAAGTTCTTAAAGCTGGTCAAGTTCATAAATGCTGCCAGTTCAAAAGCCGCGTAGATTAGGCCAGATAGCACGGCATCAGCTCCCCACCAGCAAGCCGTCATACTACCCAAACTGCCCCTGGAGGCACCACGCCTGTTGCACAATGCGACGCAAATCTGTCATGTCTCATCAGTGTAGTCTACCGCAGCAGTGTGAACACGCATGCACCAACGCACCGCTCATACCTGAGTAGGTTGCAGGATTTTCAATGCTGCTTGAGTCACTCTGTGGCGGGCAGGCAGGGAGAATGTGCAGAGGGCAAAGTGACCATGTTCAGTAGTGCAGTCCCAGGTTAAGGTACTCAAACATGCAAACATCAGCTCTGTCTAAAATAGCGGAGCCTCGAGCAAGATAGATAACATTATTAGTGGTGTTGGCGCCTGGCCACTCCTGACGGTGTGACATGCACTGCTGAGCAGGGTGGCTCTAAGCATCAGCATGAAGACGTTTCTCAAGGTATTCCTCAACAATCAAACCGCAGGAGTCATCTGCAATGTCTCTCTATCGCAATTCAAGATTAGCACCAACTGCCACGCAAGTGACTCTTGCAGGTACCCGACAAGCAACATTAACTGTGTGACCACTCCAAGCCAGTGCCGCATATGACTCCTTAGATGTCCCTGTTGGTGCTTCGAAATGTGAAACCATGCACGCAGTCAGTCAGTCAACCATGCGCGAGTATGACAACCTGGAACCCATCAACCCACTGCTGGCATGTGCGAATGCTACAAAACTGGTGTGATTCTTGCGCTAGTTTTTCTCATGAAACAATCATGTCGCTTTACACAACCACAACAGTCTGTTGAAGTGACTTGCCTGCACGACGCCCCAGTTGGTGAGCATCATGCCAAAGAACATGGAGAGCAGAATCATGACTATGTTGAACTTCCAGCCATCGCCGTGATCGTCTGGTTCCGGTTCTTCCGGCGCTGCACCCAACAAAACAAAAGACAAGCGCCAAAAAAATCAGGCAAGCCTTCAACAATAAATGCAGAGAGCCGAACAGGTGGGAATGCCCTGCCAGGCTGATCTGCTTCACACTTCAGTGCCAGTAAAAGCCGGACACACCGAGCTTTTCTCACTAAAGCAGGAACAAGCACAATCAGGTCACATCACACTATACCATTCAAGTCAGCACCAGGGCCTGTGCTCAGCCAGCAGCTGGTGCAAGACAGCAGCGCAATCCCTGCTTCCTCGTGTACACGCGTGACACCAGCCTGAGTTTCCCTGGCCTAACCTCTGCTGACATGTAGGCACGCAGGCCAATGTAACTGAACTTCCTGGTGGTGACACACGTCTAGCCACCACCTCTCTTGCCGCAAAGTGCAAACTTCAAGCCTTCGCTGGGTCAGATGAATTGCGACTGATAGCGACTGGTCTCATGTCGCTGATGGCGATGCGCTGACTTGTAAACCATTGTTAGACTGACACCCTGCTCCTGACACCCTGATGCCAAGGGTAAACCTTTCACCCCCTCCGTGCTCCAAGTGTGGAGAAGTTCAAGTGAGCTGAAAATTCTGTGTTTTGATCTCGCAGCACACAACATGCCGCCGCTGGCACCCCCTTAACAGATCTGCCGACATTCACTAAGCTAACTTCAACTTTTGCTGCGTGAGAAATGCTTGTTGTCAACGTCACTGACCTGAGACCGTCACGCCCCGTTCCGCGTCACTGATGGCGGCACGCGCGGGTGCAGACTGCGCGATGAATGGCATGCCGGTGCTGGGTGATCCGCTGGCCTTTGCGGCCTCCGCATTCCTTACCGACTCCACCTGCTCCACCGGGGAAAACACAACATTAGATAAACATAATGCAACATTGGTGTTGGCCTGGTGGCGTCGAGCACTGTTGGGATGCGTGGCACGGAAAGCAACGCCCGTAGCATAAGCCTGCCACTCGTAGAAAGCAGACTATGGGTCCAACAGGGACATTTTTGGGCGCAATCGCAAGCAATGACCGTGTTTGATGTCGCTCTGCTGGATGAGATGGCGCACATGCAGCTGCATGCTGGACTTGCAGCGGTTCGTGCGCTAGCGCGTGCGGTGGCTGCTGCCATTACTGCCTTGAAGCGCACACCGCCGGTTAGGGCTACGTTAGGGTTAGAGCAAGAGTTAGGTTTCCGTGCATGAAGTTCCGCTGTCCTGTTGACTATGGTGCCCGGTCGTATATTGTCGAAATCAGTAGACAAGTAATTTATGGCAGTCCATGTTCGGAGAAATAGGGATAAATTTCTTCTGGACACGCTCACCCCAATGATACACTCATGGCCACCCACATTAATGCGCCGCCACACCGTGTGAGATGTCAGAAAGTGTTGACAGAACACAGGACAATCATCGCACTAGCGGTAGCCAGGTCAATAAATGTACGTTTACCCTTGCACCAATAACACCAGACTCAACCTCAATAACGCAACTGCCATGCACGCATGCCACATACACCATTTGGAGATGAAGTTCAAGACTTGAAGTTGAAGACTTGCCGTTGTCGGCGGCGCTTCTCCCCCCAGCAGCTTGGTTATTGAAGTTCCCGAACTCGCGCATATCCACAGAAGCGACAGAAACGTCAGCACAAGCCCCACTATGATGGATGTCAGGTTCTGGCTGCTGCCGATGAAGGGGTTGCAGCTTGCGTCGGGGTTCTTGGACACCTGCGATGCAACATGACGTTGGCGCAAAAGACGGCCGGCGCAATGAGCAAGTTCAGTGTTAGAAAGGAATGATCAGCTGGAAGCACTGCTGAGGTGATCACCAAAGTGCTCATAAAGACTAAATGGCGCGCCACAACACAACCGCAACTGGTGAGGCTGGGGGTCCGCATGGTGGTCACCTCGCAATAACATCAACTTGGATCCTGAATTCTGTGGGCTGTCATGCACAAAGCCAATTCGCTGCACAGCACCTAAGGACCGTGCTTGCTGCTCATGGTACTTCAAATCCTCGCTGCCAAAATCAGACTATTTTATGTACTTAGATGCCCACAATGTACTTGCAGCAAGCTCTGCACAGAACAACTACTTTGACACCACACCTGTGCCTGACCAGAATGGCACACCCACGCAAGAACAGTGTTCATTATGACAAGAGGCTACCGTGCAAAATGAACATTGCGACAAAGGTCAAGTGTACCGGTACCAATGCACACGGTAGGTGCAGAGTGTCCTCAAGTGCAGACAGTGTATCTTCTACTTCAAGCGCAGACTCACCGCTGAAAATCCCAGGAAGGTCATGTACACGGACACCAGTGCACTGGTCAGGAGGTTGCCCTCAGGACCGCTGAGCTGAAGCACTGTCATGGCCACTATCATGATGAGTGTCAAGCTCAGAATGATCTGCACATGTAGAGGAGGCAGGGGCAACAAGGGCGCAGCAGGACAATAGGTGATCGTTCTTTCGATGTCGTGCTGCGTCACGGTAAGCAGTAGCGACACCTAACTTTTGATCATGCTGTCCAAGCGGCGCGGCACAACAACAAAAATGGCAAAGACATGTTCACAGTACCTGCACACAAGTCAATGAGCGAGGGGGGCGCGTCAGCATTAACGAGTCTGAGGCATCTGAGGTTGTGTCAGTTTTTAGCATTGGACCTACAGGAAACGCTAGTGCCAACCCAGATTTGGAGTGATTTGACAGAGCGAAAGGCCTGCAAAGACACAGGGCGATACATAAGGGGTCGCCAATGTATTGCAGGCGGCCATGGAGGGACTTCGAAGAGAGGAACAAGATCATGCACTGAGAGAGAAAACACACTCAACATGGCTGAGGCAGCGTGGCATGCCAAGCAATGCCTGCAAATGATTCATTGCGCAGCAGCAATGCATGAAGGAAAAGGTACGCCTAGTATACTGAGGCCACACCAGAGACATTCTACCACACAGCAGCGAGCCTCAAGGCATCTGACGCTGAATCATGATGTAGGGTTTGCAGGGTGGTAACAACGCTCAGCGCATTACACATCTAGGTCTTGAACTAGGGTTTCGGCACTCACGTCATTGCTCTGGCACCCCTTGAAGTAGCCAAAGAGAACCCCCACGCCGCTGATCGCAACGGCAAATAGCAGCAACGACGTGCACACCAGCGCTACCAACACTCTGCGCAAGACAGGAGCGGACGACAATTGTTATGACAACATGGAAACATGATGACACGGAAACATGCCTTCGTAGCGCCAGGTTTCTGTGCCGAGCATACTGCTATGCACACCTGACGTAACAGGCTGCGGACGCAAGAGGTCTCAGCTAAGTGGGGATGCGCAATCAATGTATGGTACATGTCGATACATCCAACTCCAGCCTCTTTGATATTGCAAAATGGCAAACGATAAACATGTAGAGTGCAGAGTGGTCACCAGTCAGCATCGCCTGGCACCCCCTGTCTCGGATAGAATGCATACCTCAATGCATGGTACCCTTCTCTCCGTCATTGCATGGTCATCGAGAAAGAAAAACAAGTACAAACACTGCTTGTGACCAGTGTCAAAGCTTCTGCAAAGTACTTCGAAGTACATACACGAACCCCTTACTAATTCCACAAAACCAGCGCCTAGCGCGCCACCAAAGCCCAGCTCATCTGCTACCTCACAAATTTTCCATGCCGTTGCTACTCACTGGTGATTTTAAACAGAGAACCATAAAGCAGTTGACATCCCTGGCGCTCTTTCACAACGCACTTTGAAGTTCTGCCCCAAGTTCAAGACGTGACTCACTTTCTTCCCTCGCCATCTTCACCCAGGTCCTGTGCCTTCTTGACGCACGCGTCATTCCACTGATAGGCAATGTCTATCAGCACGATCTGCTGCAGTATGATGAACAGGAATGCCCCAAACCTCGCAGCCCACACATATCCGTGGTCGTCGAAAACGGCGTTGCTGATGAATACCGAGGCGATGATCATGACGGACCAGAATGTCAGCTTGAGCGCCCAGCACCTGCAACGACAGGGCAGTGACGCTCAGCATTAATCTCGCTACCGCCGCATATCATGGAATTCCATTTGATAGAGTTATGTAAAACAAAGACAGGGCAACAACGCTCTGCGTGACTCGCACCACTGCCACATTTTAAAGGAGCTCTGTGTGGTAGAAGTATGTAGCACGCGAAAAGGCACGGTGTGGGTGCCACCGAGCTGCACAAGTATGTACCATCTCGTATGCAGCATTGTGAGAAGCAGCATCTTACAATACAGTCAAGGCTGATAGATGTGGCAGTCTCAGCGCTCAGCACCTGCTGAGGCATGTGCCGCATCTCTGAGATTGACTGGACACAGAGATCATTGCATGACCACACATTTGCTTCCCCAATATCAGAGCATCACAGGGCCGGTCATTGCAAAGCGCACTAGTGAATGAACAACAAGGGGGGCATAGTGCATGGAAGCTCGTGCTACAGAGAAGGTGTTTCGTTTCTCAAACTTCACCTAGGCTGTGTAGGCGCAACGCCAGCAGATAAGACAGCCCTCGCAATGCATTGTGGCATCAGAAACATGAATACACTGCCTCCTTCAGTTCACTTTGCATGCTGAAAGCACGTGCATGGCCACAAGCCAACATGCAAATTCATGATGCTGCATGCGATTGCTTCTCAACGTAAAGCATTTGAGCAGGGTCTCTGCGTGCACAATGAAGCCTGCGGGCTTGCCTTAGCAAGCGTATAAGTTGGGCTAAAGCCAGAGCGGAGCTCACCTGTTATTGAAGAGGCTGCCAGTGAATGAGCCCACCATCATGACAAAGAAGAAGATAGAATCCACCATGCTCACCCTGGAGCACCAAGACAGGAGCAGAAGCATCGCAGCAAGGTGAGTCATGCATCCAGATAGAAAAACAACCAGGACTAAAAGAGGAAAACAAAAAGACAGCACAAAAAGGGGGTAAGCTAATGGTGGATCACATGTGTGTGAGACAAAGACACAGAGCGCATGCTGCTGAGCAATGTAGAGCATCAGTGCAGGCACCGACAGCGACAGGGACAAGCGGCTGAGAGAACACTACCGCCTGGAGGAGAACGCATGGCTGCCGCCGCGCCATGGCTCGCCATACACAACTCTGTTACAAAGAGAAGGAGCCCCCACCAGGGGATCCTGGCCAGCTGTCAGTGGGAGAAAGGTACGCAGCGAGTCAGGGGGCAGAAGAGGGGGGGGCGGGGGGGGAGCCAGGCCTGCTCGGGAGCACCCCTGCAGTCTGTGCTGTTAGCCCACATGTACTTGATGGCAGTCCCATGTCGTGAGCACCAACTTCAGCAGCGAGTACATGCGCCTCCACAGGTACACGTGAGGGGGGTGTGACTGCTCAGTACTTCCGCAAAATGAATTCAGTCATCTTTTTGAATTCAGCGTGCATCATCTGAGAGTGGTGTATGGCATCACCCATACAAAGCTAACAACTGCCTCTGCAATTGTCGTCATGAACAAGGCTGGGGAAGGGCATGTAACAGGGCATGCGCAGAAACATAACCCCTACTGTCACTGAGGTCGCATGTACACTGCTGCGGCAACGGCGCATAAGCTGCTGCAGCAACGACCCCATTGCGGGTCTGGCATCCTGAGGACTTGCAAAAACCACATCAAGAACCTGTAGCTGTTTGATTCCATACCCAACAATGACAGACCTCAGGTTCAGCATGCTCACCGCAAATACAGTGTTCAGCCTGTGAAACATTACGGCTTCACTGCCCTCAATAGGGGTATAATGAGGTGAGGACTTACAACGAGAGCGTCAGCTCTCTATGAGCGCAGCTCATCCTCAATCTGCTCAAATTGAGGCGCAAACACGCACAGCAAGTGTCCACCTAGCCACCGTCGACAGGGCATGTATGCTAGATGCAGTGTCGGCTGCCGCATTTTTGAGCCGTGGCCACAGATTCATCAACCCTCTATAGGCAAATGTGGCGATGCAGATGGTGAGATATGCCATGATCGATGTGTAATTGAGACTGCTTGAGGAACTCATTAGCTATGCTTGCCGCCCAGAGAACAACTGCTCAGGGCTGCCTAGATTTGTCAGCTGGTTACTCTCAGCAACGACCTGGTCATTTTCTTTGAGCCCAAGCACTTCGTAGGGCCAGATGCAACAAAGCCAGGCATCATGGTCATTACCAGGGTCTCCCCAAGCGCGACCAGTTTAAAAGAGCACACATACTAGTAGCACTGAGCAGTGAATTTGAGGGGGGGGGCATCACTGTCAACTAGAAGCGCAAAGATCACTGCCAACCACCAGCGCAAGGGGGCTTGGAATTCAGTAAATGCGTAGACCAATATCCACTGAGCAGTATCCAATTCGAATGGCTTTCGTGCTTGAAGTTACTGCAGGTGATGATACTGCTTCAATTGTAGATTGTCATCATTACCCCTCGTGCCATGAGACAAGTGTCTGGCCTGCCTGTGATAAGCCGGAAACATGGCTAGACTGTCGCTACCTCCCCCCCCCCCCCATCGGATTGCTAATGCATGGCTGACAGATTGCACATTCCCTGACACCAGTTGGCACCGTGCTCACTGAAAGCCTGTGTCGTCAGCCACAGATGCAATGTAACCTGCCGTGTTGTGGCCACCAACAGCCGCCACCATGATGAGCAAAACTCTTGAAATGTACAAGTGCGTACCGGACCATTATGTTGCACCACACCAAAAGCAGCAATGCAAACATACAAAAGTACCCCTCCCAAAACAATTTGGAGATCGTGTATGGGTACTTGAGTACCACTCTTAGAGTACATTGGCAGCGGGTGCATGTTTTGCAAACTGGAAAAGTGACTAAAACTGGTTGCGTTTATACTGAGAATACAAGGGTGCTCAGCAGGCACACATACACACAGCAACTCGTCTGACACAATACAACCAGTACTGTTGAAAGGTGCTGCTTTGTGTGAGCTAGAGCTGAGAGCCAGCTCTGATGGTCGAGCCGGTATTCATGAATCAGATTTGACTATGCCATTACTTGATATGTAGACACAACATATTGCATTCACAGCACCCTACCCTTACCCTTACCATCCAACTGCTGCTGCTGCTACTGCAGCTGATGCTGCTATTTCGAAATCTGGCCTGCTGCCTTATACCAAGCTGCTATTGCCAGGACATGCATTATACATGACCATTTGACCTGAGAACCCAGGAAGGGATTAATCCCGAGAAAGGCATCACACTTTTCAACACTTTTTTGGCGCAATACAAAGGTACGAGTGCGCAGCTATTGGCTTCACGGCCAATTCAAGCAGTGCTCACTTGCTACTCTCACAGTACTCCAAGCACTTGTCAGCAAGTGAGTAATGGCACTTGTGCTTCCATGTACTTGTATTCAGAATTGCAGTCTTTGAAAAGTACTAAATGCTGCCCCCGTGCAATAAAACCAGTACTTGAAAGCGGCTACTTACTTCAAACTTTCAAATAATGGGTACTACACGCATGACCATTGAGGAAAATCATTGCTGCGACAGCACTTCTGCCCTTCCCGACTATGCTAACGACACGATGGTCAGGAATGGTGCATGTTTGGCTCGTGCCTCCCCATCACATGTCATCTTGATGCACAAGCAAGAAACAGCTGAGGGCATGACACGCCAGAATACACACTTCGAAGTATGTCAATCAACCAACCCTGGTTGCCGTGGTTGCATTATACCGGTACATACAACAACTGTGTCTGCTAGGTGAGACCGGGCCGATGCCATTTGCAAGAAGCGTATTAAGGCACAGTGCGACGTGCTTCATTCACTAACGACTTTCAGCCAGCGCATGGCTCCTTTGATACTTAAAGAAGTCATTATTGTGATTGTGCCAGCCAGCTGATGGACACCTGCCATGACAGTTGGCGTCATTGTTGTCGATGTTTGAGCCAGATCATTCAATGAAGCTCCCACAAGCATTCAGCAATTGCGCCAATGGTCGTTGTTTATCATTGACATCAACATCAAAAATGCTGTGCACGTGCTGCTGTCAATTCGTTTCTGCGAAGCGCTGCAGTTCCTGCAACCTAGGAATACTACAGCCTGGGGCGTCTCATAGTATGTTGCAAATTGTGATGCGCCACCAGCACCATGCACTAGTCCATTCTACCTATCACGACTGCTTTCATTTGCGTGCATCTGAGCTTCGCAACTTCCCTGTTTGCTTTTTGCAAATGATGAGATGAAGTATAAGCTATAGTCTAGTATACAGTGACCATGTTTGAGAACATACCTAAATCACGAGATTTCAAGAGTCGAGTGACAGGCGGCCGCAGCAGAGCTAAAAACTTTGTTACAGCAGCTGGTGCACTGAATTGTTTGCATTGAGCACAGTGGGTCACTGATTGACGCCTGTTTTATGTCAACTGTATTATTTATAAAGTCCTTGACATGCGCTCACCTGAGAATTGCTGCGTTGCCTTGACACGCCTGATTCCCATCGCAGCCATAATTCCATTGGTCCAGCTTATCAGCCAGCTTATCCGCCCACATGTACTGTGTCAGCAACCCCAGTACTATGCTGACCATCACCAACCCCATGCTCCGCAGCTTCCCCACCATAAGGTCCCTGGGCGTAGACGATCCGAATGCGCTGCCGCACAAGCACCCTGCACAGCTGCAGACGGTGCTGACGGTGGTACATACTGCACTGCATGCTGTGCACGCGAAGCAGCCCAATGCTAAGGCCATCACCTAAGCTCCGCCAAGGATGAAAACTCTGTTGCGTGTCACCCAAGGACTGACCGCGTGCACCCGCTAGCAGCTGACCTGCGGCAACTAAACTTTCAGCTACTAGCCTTCAGACAGTCGATAAGCTAGCACAAGCCTCTCGCTGCGCTGAAATTGCTAAGTTTATGCTTCGAGCTCGCCAGGAAAAATCCAGGAATGGTCCCCAACGGCCAAATCGGACCCCCTTCAGCCCCCCTGATCATGATGACAGGTGTGCCAGCGGCGATGGTGAGCACGATATCGCGATGGTGGATGTGGCAGAGTGTACCGCAATGGCACTGCAAATGGCGGCGCGGCGGACGGCAGCGACACCAGCGACAGTGTCGGCGTGTCTCGGCGACTGCATACGATACCACCGGCGGACGTCAGTTGGGCAGCGCGGCGGACGCTGCTGTGGGACAACGCTGCAGCGGCGCCTTAGCCCGTAGTGGCATCAGTGCGACATCGTGCGAATGCCGTGGGGGTGTGCAGTAGGTAAGGGGGAAAGGGGGGGGGGGGGGGGTGAGCTGAGCACGGTTGACCAGCTATTGCTTGAATGATCAGATCAAGCTTTGATCTTGCCGTTTCCTGCACATTGGCGCATTTAGCAACATGCATGTCATTGAACAGGGAGCCGCACCGTGACATGTGTTTCGAGTTCAACAAGAGCCAAGCTTTCAATTAATGAGCACATGGAGTTTTGGTCCAGAAGGGTGCCCACGCACCCCTTCCTGGCAATCCGTCGCTATGCTCATGTGCCCGACAGTATGGCTACGCGCTGCTCTGATAATCAGGAACCGTCTTCCAGCCGCTGTGTAAATGCCAGACCTTTTAACCAGACTGCAAGGAGGTCATCAGCTGTATCCGCTCGCATACCAGCGCATCATGCTGGTCTGCAGCGCCTGTTTGCTACTCTCCATGCTGCTGCGACTGTCCGCCAACTGGCGTCGTAGGCTCTCTGCTGCGGCGCCCGTCTGTAGGTTCTTGGCGAGCTCGTCCATACTGCTGTGCCGTTGCGATTCTTGCTTCTCTCTGCACGGTGACAATTAGCAACGATTAGCATGTGCATTGTCAGATCACCATCATGATCACCGTGACCGTGATATGTTTTCCTCCATGTGCAGAGTGCCTAAATCGAGGATACCACATGACAGTATTGCATTGCAGCAATACAGGAACGCCTAGTCTAGGCAGCGCTAGCAAGCACCAGCAATCTGCATATGCATGGCGGCGTGCAGCAGTCGAGTCCACTGGTACATAATGCTGCACAAGGTGCCACAGCACACATGGAGAGCATACATGGAGATCCTGGCTGTATGTGGCTGCCCAGTTGTTGGTCACGTTCAAAAACGCACACCTGCAAGCTCACAAAAGCTCCAAACAAGATTCTCGGATATGCCATCAGACACTTGAAACTGTGTATGATGACACTGGGTATGTGTCAAACTTGGAAGCTGCTGAAGCGCCGAGCACACCCTAGCTGCAGTTACGCACCGACCAGCCTGATCTCTGCAGGTCTTGCTGTTTCTAGTTGTGTGAGTACACCACATACCACTTGGCGGCAGAGCAAGGCACATGCAGCAGTGCAGACGCACCTCTTGCTCTGGCTGATGGCCAGCTCTGTAGAAGCTTCCGGCGGCTTCTTTTCTCTGTAGGCAGAACTGGCGCTGCTAGTTGCAGACTGAGCACTCATGCTGTGCGATCGCTGGAGTCTGCCGCCCCTGCCGCTGTTCAAGGCCGCAGTTGCACTCAATGATGCCTGTGGAGGGTAAGCAGAAAGAAACTAGTGAAGCACAGCTCAGTACACTTGCAGGCGGTCAGCAATATTTGACACTCTAAGTACTTCCAAAATAAATCGTGTGCATTATTCAATTACTGTTGTCAAGTCAGTTTGTATCTGTCAGCAAGTGCTCTTTAGATTTTTCACTTTGAACTTTCAGGTGAAAACCATGTATATTACATAGGGTTGCCAAAACCGTACCTTTTTTACAAATATACTCCGTAAATCGTACCGTAATTCGACCGTAAACTCCTGCCTATTGAGGTTTTGGAGAACTTCGATACCATTTTTGCGTCTGGCACAGTAAGCCAGAAGACAAACCTGAGGGCACCCAAAGCTCTGGTCAAGATCAGCATGGTTTACGCTAGAAATACCGTTGACCGTATTTTTTCAATAATACCGTTTTGGCAACCCTAATATATTATTACAGTGTTACTGCCTGTACTTTCCAGTCATATTTTTCTTTGAAAGCACAGGCAGCCACATGCTTGCCTCGTCTCATGCAAGGCAGCGCGAGATCAAGTTCAGGATATGCACAAGTTATCACATGACCCTGAGTGATAAGGCCACTATGATCATGCATGATTTGCTGTCTTCTGCTTGGCACATGAGCCCTAACCTCTGTCACAATACATGTGCTACATTGATTGAGGGTTGGGCTGGAAGTTGGGGGTAGTGCTCAGTATAGCCTGCGCAGCAATTGACGCTGTTACTGATATGTTACCGAGAGGCAAGTGCCCGTCACTTGCCGCGCTGGCTATGCCTTAAGGTTGCAGAGGGGGAGCATTGTGAGGGGAAAAACTGGAAATCAAAAGTACAGCCAGGTACTGGCTGTGCCATTCATACCAAGCAGAGCGCATGGGGTGTGTAGCACAGTCAAAGTTGCTTCGCCGCCATCTGCACGTCTCAGCAGTCATGGACGCGAAGGTACTGCTCACTTGCTCAGTGAGCTGCCTGCACTGTTCACCAGCGCTGCATTTGTGCCACAGGTGGCATGGCATCGAAGGGGGTCGAAAGTCTGCAGTCGCACAACATGAAGGCGGCGCTGACGGCGCACACTGGCGCAAGCGTATGCATGGAGTAGTTGACAGGAGGGGGTCAACAATATGTAAATTCATGAATGCAATGCTAGATGTCAGACGCCGGCATTACCACCAGATGCATTGCACTGTGACATGAGTAGATTCTATGCACCATCAGCGAACACCTGACAGAGCTGGCTGTCAAGGTGACACCATTGAACGGTAGAGCTAGCTGTAACGGTGGCGCTATTGCACGGCTGAAATCATGCGGGGCGCCCATCACTCTGATGACAATGCCCCCCAGCCACGCATGCCCAGCTGAATGAGTTGTGGACTGAGCTTTGCCCGCGCCCTGATGCTTGTTATCTTGTGCAGCAGCAAATACGCACTTGTTGACCAGCAGCAAAATAAGCAGTACCTATGTGTTTACTTCAATCACTTGCGCACCTTGGCCGTGGAAGCGGAATGCCGCCGTTTTGATGTAGGCTTGCCTGGGCCAGCCATGCCGTTCTCTGCTGGTAGGCTTGCTGCAGAAAGAGACGGTGCAGTGTCGCAGCATTAGCTACTGTCATTGACTCGAAGGCTGTGGCGTGACAAGATGGCGGCAGCGGCAAGGTCGATGCATTGGTTGGTAGACTTGATGAAACTGGCGCACAAAGTGGTCAGCCTCCTTACATGCAAACTCAACGGCAGGTTCACATTATATGTACTATACTACTAGTTGTACATTAATGCACTGGCTCCAACCGCTAATCGCTGGCCCAAACATTCATCAGGCTGCTCTGAGGGTCTCACCCATTCCTGAACTTGTATGATTACCCAGCTGACCCAGCTGTCAAGCAGACTTGAGGGGTTGGGACATTGAGTGCAAAGGTTTAACAGCCGGTAAGCATAGTTCTTGCTTTTGGATGAGTGGGCTGAATAATCGACTAGCCTACCGCCATCAATGCGGTTTCATTGCCTGGCACGTACAGTCAGGCGTGACTGAGAACAAAATTGTCTGCGAATGGATAGTTTGTGATGGTCTTTTCTCATGTTGCACGTGACCGTCGCAGCACTGGCGATGGGAAGACTTCTACGTCCGTCTTGGTTGCGCCAGCCAGCGGATAACATGTACGAGGTGCTGATGACAATGACGGCGCAAACTCTATGCTTATCTTGATTGCCTCATACAAAGCCCCTCCCCCGCCTTTACCGCCAGGAGCAAAGAAGCATCCATTGACATTCATGCAACAACGTGGTAGCGCATCCTGACAACACAAATGGGAACAACATCCACGTGCCAATCACTGCTGTGAACATACCGTTCTGAACATACTGACGTACATGACTAAGGGAACCGTCTGCGCCCATGACTAGCTTCAATTTAATGCCTGGTGCCATCATGATTGAGATGCCAGAACGCTATAAGGTCCAGTTTACAAAAGGCCTGGACTGCGCTGGTGCCAGCGGCAACTTGCGAGTGCACATGCTATGGACAGCAACATGCAGTGGTGGTGGTGCTGCAGCAACAATCCAGCATGCATGCATATGATACAAAAGACTGATTGCAGACCATCAGTGCTGTGAGCTCTTCATCTCTTCGAATACGCTTATTCTGCGGACGTGCAATCAATCGTGTAACTCAGCCTGAAACCACAATGTTTTGTGCAGTTGCATGACTCAGGAAAAGCAGCACAAGTGAGCACGAACGCAAATAGGGCCCTTCATCAAGTATCAAGTGCTGCTGCGGGCCTGAGGGTTAACATTCTCGATTACTTCAACTTTTTTTTATTGTTGCACCTGCCTGCGGCGCACCGCGCCACCTGCTTTGTGGCCTTCAAAGTCTGGCAATCACAGCAAAACCACCATTACTGATCAAACAAACACTGTAAATCAACTGCCACGTCAGACTCACTGTTGGAGTCCCAGGCAGCTGCCCGTTGCGCGGAGCCACTATACTTGGTGGCCTTGGCGCGCACCGCACATACGCCGCCGCCCGCCGCCACTTTTGCCAACCCTTTGGCCGAGCCTTGTGCGAATCGCGGCGAGCAATGCTGCGCAGCTCTTTCAGCAAGTTGCGCCTGAAGGGGATGATGAGCGGTGCTACATCTGAGGTTTTACAGCCACTGTAATTTCAAAGCAGAGCTAGATATTCCACAGTGCATTTGCACTGTGAACCCTGATCATGTGACAGGCAGAGCTCTGCATGGCACGCACGTATGTCAGCATGGAGGCCACTTGGAACATCCATACAGTCCTGATTAGACAATTGTGGTCGCACAAGCTTGATCACAGTGAGCGGCAGGCGCATGATGGCTGGCTGACATTTGTGTTGCTGGGGTATGGGTATGTGATATGCAACTTCATCGGCACGTCAAACTCATGCAGACCTGCGCATGCAGCAGGCAAGCAGCCATCGCCTCTCTGCCATCATCATAGCACCAACAGTATTTTCGGGTTGCTGGGTTATGGGTATGTATTGTGCAGGTTTGACATCGTGCACCGCATCCATACCAGTTGCAGACATGCACGTCTCTTGTCGCCATCACAAGGTCCAGATTGTCTGCTGTGCCCTGACATGTATACTTCGAAGTACTTAAACTTCAGCCATGAGGTATCCCATCGCGCATCTCTCCATGATGTAAGGAAAACTCAAGGATTCCCTCCTAAGGTCTGTAACCGTCGTCCTTACAATTAGCTGCAAGCTGAACACACAGAATATGCAGCGGATAGGCCTGATTCTTACCTCTCGTTCCACCCTGGCAGCAAAGGCAAACGCCTCCGCTAGCAGATCCATGTCCAACTGATCTTTGTGTGAGCCTGCTTTGATGCACAACCGGGACAAGGGTTGCACCTTGAGTGCAGCACAGCATAGTTGTGGGGAGCCCTTAATGGCCTCCGCGGACGCCTCTAGAGTACTGATTGATCATGCTGAGTTCTTCATAATGCGCTTCGGCCTCACAGATGATATAGCTTACGTCAAAGCACAATAATCGCCTGGTGTCATTAATTGTATCACCATAGCATGTGTACACATGATCCTTTCAACATTCAAAGCTATACTCATGCAATGTGTACCAATGGTCAAGATCCACATCTTACCTGGCGGTTTCTGTATTGGGGGTACACCAAGTTGGGCTGGCTGTTGTCGCGCCGTTATCCCCGCCATACTACTGGCAGAACACAAATGGCGAGCGTTGTGTGCCCCCGGT
The DNA here is from genome assembly GCA_017506865.1 of Tribonema minus. Lineage (NCBI taxonomy): Eukaryota > Xanthophyceae > Tribonematales > Tribonemataceae > Tribonema > Tribonema minus. Next base: position 126,250 of record JAFCMP010000156.1, read on the forward strand.
CGAAGACACTCCAGCGATGGGGCAGGCATGGTCAGCAGTTTTTCCACGCCTGCCAAATAAAGCAGTAGAGATGTCATAGGATAGATGGTGTCAACTTGAAGTGTGCATCACTGTGTGGTGACTCGGCCAACCGACGGACAGTCTCAATTCAATGATGGCAGAGGTTTGCGTTGTGATGCGAGCTCCGGAGTAAGCAGCAGGGCCAAGCTGCAGTGCATCAGGCGCCATATCACTTTGTTGTAATCCATGTAACCCTTCAAATATCTCTGGACCACATGCTCTGCATTGGCTGCAGTGTTTGCAGCATGCTGTGTGGTACGGTAGCATCGGATTCGCCTACGGCTTAGGGTGCAGCACTGCATGTAGCGTGGAAGGGAAACAGGAAGCGATTTGCCAGATTTGCTGCTTGCTGCGTGGCTGTTGTGCGCGTAGTCACGGTACCCTGCCTTTCAAATCTCCTTGAATGGTGCAGCAGGCTAGTTGGCTGGTGCAGCAAGCACTTTGTGTATTGAACTAGTCATCATCATCTAGGTCCCCTCCTCCAGCATCCACAGAATATGCGGACTGTATTGAAAGGGCATTCAGGTTGGCAGCATGTCAACCAATCCTTTGACGTTTTCCCAGTCTCTATGTATGTATGTACCTTCTTTGCGCGCATGTAAAGTTCATGCTCATGGTTTTCAACTGTGTGTGTATGCTTTAAAATTGCACCAGCTTATCTTGTGGCATCCTATTGCTGCTATTGCGCATCCAGCCAATTGGTCCATTAAAGCATTACATGCACACAATCAGTATATAGTCGAACAATGATGACATGTCTTCTGTCACCTATATCACAATCAACGACTAGGACCATGTCAAGGTATGCTGCATTAGAATGCTTCCCGCATGCCGAGGTCACACTCTGCAAGCTGAGACATACCAACTTCACATTGCTTGACAACAATACTTTTTTTTTTTTCTCAAGAAGGTGGTGGACTTGCCTTGCTGGAAGTACTCATCGTCAGGTATGCACCGCGTTTCGTCCCCACTGCAGCAGCTGCTGTTGACGTCTCCCACTCCAGATTTATTTGCGGACTCTTCATGCGCCCCATGCCTCGCATCCCATGCATTAGCCAAAGTGCCTGTCCCAGTACTTTCGGCATCACCAGCGCCAGCGGAGTGGTACTGATCGATAGACGCAAACTCTGGATTCGGTGATGCTTTGAGATACAAAGCTGAACTGCACGAGTTCATTGCCCCATGCTCCGAGCTGACAGTGCCGGCAAAAACGCAGAACCAAAGTTCAAGCCCGAAAAACGGACGAACGCTCACCGGTGGGCACTCTTTTTTTTGACATTTTTTTAGGAGGTTCAGGCGCTGCGGGCCACCCCCCTCTCTCTCTCTTACTTTTACTTCACTTGAGGTTCAGGTAGCAGCAGCTTCATGCCTGAGCTTCAGGCGCGGCGGGCAGTGGGGAATTTGACAGTGGGGAATTTGACGCACATTTTTCAAGTCCGTTTCCACTTCAGTAGGCGTGACCCATTCCTCAAGTCAAAACACACAGTAGTGCTGACTGATCAAGGCGGCACACATCCGATATGCAACAGAATGTCACAGCTCTCTGTTTCTTGTCTCAATTGCACGTACATGGCCGTTATCAAAGTCAAATGTGGCCTCAATCAGTGCAGTACTCGCGTGGGTACATGGAGTCTGCGTGGAGCTGGGTGGCCCCAAGACGGGTCTGTCTGTGGGGGGAGAGTCTTGTAGCTTTGTTCAGTATCCCTGCTAGTATGTGGGGGACAGTCGCTTGCGGGTGCTTTGTTGGGGGTGATGTGGGGGGCGGGGTGCGGCGTGCAAGCTTCGCATGCTACACCCAAGAGTGAAAACAAGGCGACACACCTACAACATGGCATTTCCACAGCCACAAGTGGAATATAATAAAAGTACAGGCAAAAACAAAGAACAAGCAGCCACAACCACATCAAACTGCCAGTTCAAAGCACATGTGATGATCTTCGCCACTTCGCTTAAGCAATTGTTGTACCGGGGAAGCTCACAAACTAGGTAGAGAAAGTACTCCAGCATCACGTTGCCTGCCAAACACGGACTGTCAGTGGCTTTTCCCGCCATACTATCATTGACAGCTAAAGGGTGCATGGAGCTCAAACAGACACAGTGCAACTGTGATGCACCTGAAGAAAAATATCCGGATCTGCAGCTGAGCCTGCGGAGTGCAGAGCTTCTGTGTACAAATGTGCAGCAAATCTTGCAATACCAAAAAGGGGACAGACCACCGCAGGAGAAAGGTGCATGGCACTAGGGATCCTCGAGTCCTGTGCGCGACAAGACCAATGGTGTATGCGCTGTTCCAAGTGGGGAGCTGTGTCACCTGCATGCAGGAAACACCATTTGCACATGAATTCCTGTCAATTGCCGGTGCATGAGCACATGCAAACATGTCCGCCAGATGACTTTGCTGAGCGTTTGCCATTTCGGGTAAAGGTTGTCTGCATTTACACACACATCATCCACAATGGGCTGCTACTTCAACACAGACGCGCACACAACAGCATCACACTTGGCTCACTCACACAGCAGGCTTGTGCACAGTGACGCCTAGCAACAAAACCATACTTCAAGCAGCATAATAGCTGCCATTCATGCCTGCATAGCTATAATGTATTACGTAGGAGGAAAGGCTTGGAAACTACAAGTACATGCAGTTCCGATCCGTACAAAAGTGAATACAAGGGCCACCTACCTCCGAGTCCTGTGAGGCGGTTCTCTGCACATTGTCAACATCTATGCCTCATTTTCTGTCAAATTCAGCGCAAGCCCGGAGCAGATGCCACAAGCAAGCCACGTGCTGAAGGCAAAACTGCACCGTTGAGTGCACTTATTTCAAGTTTACAGTACAGGCATACCCAAACATTTGCAATGACATACTGATCTGCCACACAAGGCTGACCAGCATGCCGTTCTCGGCTCTGCTGTAATTAGCCCAGCTTGCATATGCTAACCGTGTAATTCATTTCTGCCGAAAAAGCATTGACGCTAACATGCGTTGACAGCTGCCATGTGGTGGGCCATCCCGGCAAGCCATCCAGCCTGTCCTGTTTGCATGAACGTCTGACCACTGTCGCCAAGTCACTTCAGCAAGCTTCGTTCCGTCCAACCCCCGAGTCTCCTGTGCCCTGCAGCGATGACGAAAGGTAAGAGAACATGCAGAATTTTGGAACTCCATGAAATTACGGGTTGTGTTGCCGTCACTGCTGATGATTTGATGACCACGATTTGAGTGCCTTCACTTCAAATGTGCCGCAAATCATTAGGTAGACCTACATGAGGGCACGCTACCATTATCATGTGCGCCAAGGCACGAGAAGCAAGAGGTGAGGAAGCATGCGCGGAACATGAAGCGATCGCTGGTACTCTACAAGTAGAATGTTGGCAACAGTTGCCCATCTCTGAAGCACTCCTTTTGATATTGTAAATGTTGCAGTGTTGGCAACAGTTGCCCATCTCTGAAGCACTCCTGTTGATACTATGAAATGTTGCTGATTGCTAGGTCCATTTGTAAAAACGCCAATTTGTCTTCATGGCACTTAAGCTGTCGCCCAATGAAATTTCTACAACTCAACGTATTCTACGACATCCAGTTGCTACAAATGGGCACTGCATATGATGAATCTGATGGCGTCTTTGGCCTTGCCTGCCTGAGTACACACACAGTTTGGCAGATGCAGCCATGTTTTGCTGATTGCCGTGTGTAGTGCCAGCGCGAACAGCAGCATGCAGATAACTGTATGCACCATTGCAACGCACTGGATGCTTGCGACGCTGTGCGACCTCCTTGCGAAGCTTATGAACTACGCATCTGCGCATATAGCAAGCAGTGTAGAGTACATGTATGGTGCAATGATGCACCATGCTTTCATGCACAGTGCTCAGCACACTTGAAGTGACTCACCGTTGCAGGGACGGAACGAGGAGCACATGACACCTTCACCGCAGCGGCCGGCGGCACTGCGCGCCGGAATTCGCAGCGCCAAGGCCGCATCCGCTGAGAGCGATCCCTCTGAGTCTTGACCCCTGAGCCGTGGCCGCAGCGCTCAATGATATCGTGGCATTTGGGTAGGCAGGGCTGCAGAGGCAGCAGGTGCTCCAAGAAATGCCGGTGCCATGACAAGGAGGGCATGCGGTTAAGCCCCCTCCCACAGCTGCAGCACACAATGATAGCTGCACAAAGCTTCACGTGCTGGCGTACAGCCCACCATCTGAGCTGTAGTGCACTTCAGCAATCAACTCTGTGTGCCTGAATCGCCGCTTGAAGGTGCAACAATGGTGTGAGAGCGTAGGCAATTGGCCAACAATTGCGTCGAACCCAAGTAATCGTGCGCGGTATCAAGGGGTCTCCCAGCTGCTATCCCTGCAACGGCAGTGGCTGCTCCGAATCGTACTGGTGCAACAGGTGCTTGAGCTGCGCTGCTTGCTCGTGAGAGCGCCTGGTGCCAGCTACTTGAGCCAGGCCGCACAAAATGATCACTGACCCCCCTGCCATGCAGCACCCGGCGATGCCTGCTAAGCACAGATCAGCCAGCTGCTTGTCCAATGTGTGGGAGGCAATGCTCAGAAGCAGCAGCGCCATCAACGTGCTGAACAGCAGGCTTGCGCGGCGGCGGCTCTGAAGACACGTTACAGGTGGCTTTGCGTCCAGCCACATGTTGGCGTTTGAGATGAGCTGCATGTTTGCCAGGTGCCTCGCGGCCTCTGTGAGACTGCCAAGGCGTGACTTGCGCTCGGCTGTCGACATGTTGCTCTGCACTGCGCTGGCAGTGAGCATGCCGGGGTCACGGAGGCGAAAGTATGCGGCGACGCACAAGCCAAGCACACAGATGTTGAAGATCTGCTCTGAGACTCGTGCTGGCACCGGCAACAGTAGGCACACAACCCCCAGGAAAAGGATGATGGCGTAGCGTCGGGGAAGCACGCTGCAAATGGTGGGCACTGTTGCGACCAGAAGCTGATCCTGCGTCCAGCCGCCCAGTCCATACAGAGTCACGAGCACGTCGACAATGATGGAGAAGAGGGTTACCGTGCAGGAGAGCGCTGCTGTGCTGGTCTGCGGGCTGCCTGCGGCATGCGTGGGCTCCCTGAGAGACCACCACAGCGCAGGGACCAGAGCACCAGAGGCCACGTGCGCCAGGGCCTGCCGCCACGACTTCCGCGGATGAGATGTCTGCCGGCAATGTAAGGTAGCTGTAGCCAGAAACGTGATGCCGTAGAGTGTGCTGTCCTGCAGCGGCCTGCCGCTGATGACGCGATTTTTGATGAAAAACCTCGCAGCTCCGATGGCTAGCCACCAAAGGCTTGACAGCGCCAAGGGAGGAAACCCTGTGCTCCCCACCACTGTGCACAGGTAGCACAGGCCCTGGGCAGCAAAGTAGGCCTCCAAAATCATGATGCTGCCTGCATTGAAGGCATCAGTGAATATGGAAATTGGCATCAACACTGCAACCGCGTTGCTGCCAGGGAAACATGATGAAATAGCTGAAACACAGCATTGATTTTCAGCGCGTTCGATTAAAATGAGACCACCCATGCAGCGCTGCTTTTTGCAGGCAGCTATTGATTCCTCACCTCAAGTGTTGACACCATGTCGCATTAGCAGTGCAAGGTCCTCTTTGCCGATTTACGCCCACTCTGTGCTGGCAACAGCACGCTTGCAGATCTGGCAATCGGTGGCACTCTCATAAGCTGAAATATGGCAGCATGAACGCCGTATGCCTTGCCCCTGGCTCAGAGAGCTTTCACTTTCACCAGAGGTCTCAACTTCAACTTGCAATGTAACCGTTGAAGTTCGAGATTTCCGAAATGGCAGGTCAAAAAAAATGTGGGGGGATCTACCGGTGAGTGCTCGACGGCTCAAGCTGGTGTCTTGTTGCTCAAACCAGCTGTGCCGATGCCCTTTTCCCAATAACCATTTAAGCTGCTGCCGCCACACGTGTTGTGCGATTTGAGTGTGAAAAAACGGGTGTGTGATGTGGGTCCGCATTGCAAATGCAGCCCCCAATGCTGACGCTGCACGCCACTTATAACTTGTTGTACTTGGCAGACTGCAGCCGTCGGGTGGACACAGCCTGAGTCTGGGACGGCGCGTCGAACCATGTATTGTAGCATCATGACGCTGTTCCAAAAAGTCATACTTCACGCATTCAAACAAGTCCGCTACAGTATTGACTTGGCGGCACAGCAATCTTTCACTGGCGCAGCTTGAAAGAGGCGACTGGCAGTAAACGGTGCAGTTGTTGATACACTGCACCTGTGGCAGCATTTACTACGGCAAGGGTCGGGTACATTTTACATCATGGAAGGAGGGGGGCAGGGGGGGAGGCACGTGCAGCAGACAAAAATGCATTGATACTGCTAGCCTACCTTCAACATATGCATGCATGGGCAGATCTTGGCGGGCGCGCTGCAACGCAAAAAGTTGTGGCTGACACTGGAAGTGCCAACTTGAAGTGTTAACCTCTAATGCAGAACTGAGCAAGCGGTGCTGTGGTCTAAGCCTTCATATGTTGAACCCACTGGCATAAGAGTTGGCTAAAGGCCAAGTTGCCTCCATAAACTAAACCCCACCATACTTTGGCAAGAAGCGTAGGTCTCATAAGATGCAGACATGTGTTTTGAAGTATACTGTATAGGATTGGACAATCTACTTTGTCAAACTGAGGATCAGAAGCTTTGTCCCGTGCAGCATGCTGCAGTCACAATGCCAAAGCAGAAAGTCAGTTAGCAGCTCTGCTAAGGTTACACATGCAATGCATTTGGCAGACAGCTCACGGAAGCCTGATGGCCAAAGCAGAAAGTCAATCTTGAGCAAACTGGTCAATGTTGGCATCTCTGTCGCTTATTAGTCTAGCCGAGGTCGTTGCTGGCGCACTGTGACTCAAGCAACTGCGGCAATTGGCGCTGCACTATAATTTGCGCTCTATGACTACAAGAGCTCCGACAGCTTGCCGCAGTGCGCAGCAACAGTCACTGTGGCAGCATGCTCGGTAACAGATGCCTGAGATGCCACTAAATTAAAAGCGTAGCAAGGGTGTCCATGAATGGCAGAAGACGCTGAGGCTGCACCGTCACGGTGACATCACGGTAGGATGCTTCAGGCGACCTGCTGAACTCATCAGGGCACTTGTGTGAACTTCGGCTGGGTGCGGCTCCATGCATGGTCAGTTGCCAGTGTTGTCAACTGGCGCAGCTCCAAGCAGCTGAAGGAGATTCTCGGCCTGCAGTCAGGGAGAAAAGGCGTACATCGTGGGCTGCAAGTACAAGATTTACAAGCATCATTTGTGACTTGACGGTCGTGTCACAATGGCAGTACCACCAAGCTACAATAACACAACAATGCACAGGAAAACTTAAGGTGTCTACGCACTGAAGCTGAAGCCACATACTAATGTTTGATGGCATGTTAGCTGCTATGCCCACTACACCTTGCTGAATGTTGACAAGGCAGCTACAATCATTCTTCACCTGCACATAGTAGTGGAAGGCGCTCAACAATTTCAACAATGGCTAGTTGTAGAAGCTCCGCAGCATGCACGGGATGGCGGACAATGATTTGTTTGCCCAAGCAAACTGCAACCGTGCCTCATGTTCATACATACACAAGCATCCAATCAACATTTCCGAATGCGAGCAACTGCAAAAACGACTTTGTGCTTTGCCTCACCTCTCCCTCGGTGCGACGGCGGCAACACTGAGGGTACTCATCGCACGGGAGGGCAGGCACACACACAGTGCACAGCCCGATACATTTGCCCAAAACACAAGGTACCCGCGCAGCAGGAGCAGCCACCACAGCACTCCACTGCGGAGGCAACGCTTAGGCACATGGCAAAAAGGTAGACGAGTGCGGACTTCATCATGCTCGACCTGCGGAAGCAATGAAGTGCAGCTGAGGACTGTGAGAATGGTATTTTGAAATATACAGTACTCCGTGCTTAGCGCCCTGCTGCTCGGGCGAGCGGCAGGAGGAGGCAGCGAAGGAGGAGCCGCTGGCGGAGCGGCGGCGCGGAAGGCGAGGATGCACAGGGGACACTGAGGGCACAGCAGCACCGCACGCTCAACCTGTCGGCCTGGCTACAGCCGAGGACTAGAGAGCGGATTTTCGCTCCACCGCGGGCCTGAGGCGAACAAGGCCAGACACGCAGCGTGGGTCGCCGGTGTAAGCAAGTAAGCCTCGCATTGATATTGCTAAAGCTACCTACGCACACAGCGACATCGGCCGAAGCACAAGAAGGGCAAACTAAAAAAAAACAAACAAAAAAAACAAAACATCAGACGATATCGCCGTCGACGGATCGGGAAGGGGGAACCTAGGGCACACTGGATCGCAGGGCAGTAGATAGCAGTTCACCAGATTAAGGTTTGAACGCTTGCTGACCAGCTTGATTTGCAGCCGCACAAGGGACCTCGCCTGGCAGAGACTGACTGCATTCAGCACACGCACAGACACGACAGGACCACGACACTGCAGCGGCAAGGACACGAATTGCACAGCATTGCATTCAGCCCAGCTGCCTTGTGTTGGTCAGAGGCAGAGAGCTTGAGCACACCGACTCGTTCCACCACCGCTCGTTTCACGACGGCGGGAGAAGCACCTCAACAGATACACCAGAGCAGGACGGGATCTTGAACTGAAAGTGGTATAGTTGTGCAGGGGAGTATTCGCGGTTGGCAGCCGCGCATTCGAGACCGAGCCTGGGCTCTTTTTTTTTTTTTTTTTTTTTTTTCTCGCGCCTCAAAGTCGCCTTTCAAAGCTATGGCTCTCCACTGGCTTACCAGCCCTGCCTCACGTGGGGAGGGGTCACCTCTGAAACGCAAACGGGAACAGCGCAACCACGGGCTGAATACTGGCTTGTGGTGGTGGCAGGTCAAAGCTGCACGCCAATCTGACACACGCCGCAGACGCCGCCATGGTGTTGGCCGTTGGGTACGCCTAGTGATACCGCCGCCGCCACCGATCCCGGGCCCGCCGCCAATCCCGGGCCCGCCGCCGATCCCGGGCCCGCCGCCGATCCCGGGCCCGCCGCCGATACCGGGCCCCCCGCCGATACCGGGCCCGCCGCCGATACCGGGCCCACCGCCGATACCGGGCCCGCCGCCGATACCGGACCCGCCACCGATACCCGGCCCGCCACCACCTCAGCTGATGGCCCAGAGCTCTAGACCGCGGCCGATGCCAGAGGTGCCAGTGTGCAGTCAGGTTGCAGAGCTGTGCAGAAGCATGCGCAGACTACACTTGTCGTCAGCCGACTCGGACGAGCCTCAGGGCAGTGGCAGCCACGCGCACGTCAAGAAGCGCCGCCGCCATCTGTCTAGCCCAGGTGCCGCTAATCACTGTGACAGGGGATGCTCACAGACGAAGCGCCCGCGGCATCAGCCTGCCAGTGACTCGGAGTCTCAAGCGGCGAGTTTACGGGAGGCACTGCCGCCAGCAGCGATGATTGTACTGAGCTTGGTGGTACTACCGCCACCAGCGGCAAATAAACGCCGTCGGGCGACACTGCCGCCGGATTCACCAGTAGCGACAACGCCAATGCCAAAACGACGTTCGCGGCGGAAAACGCCTTTAGTGACGGCTGCCACTGCCGCACCAGCGGCGGGGCCCGCACCGGCCAACCCGGTGGTTGCACAGCCACGGACGACTGTCACAGCCGCCGCTGCATGCGGTCGCAAGGTTACCTCCGACTTAACGGCGGCGGCAACGCCACGTGCGGCAGACATGGTGCCAAAACCGCCGGCAGGCGCTGCCGCATCAGATGGCCAACGCGGGGCAGCTGCATCCCGGCGGGGTCGGCGTCGCGGCGCCAGCGCCGGGCCGCCCCTGGGACGCCTCGGAAGCATTGGCAGCATCAACCGCCCAGAGTCGCCGTCTGGCAAACTGAGTGCGCTGGCAAAGGCGGTCACCACGACCGTGCCCGTACCGATGGAAGTTGGCGAACCTACCAGTGGGCCAGCGGGTCACCAGAGACGGATCACGTCGCGGCCTTCGCAGCCAGCTAGCAGCGGCGCCTCTCCCCAGTGGCATCCCGGTCCTCAGCCGATGGAGGTCACCGCAGCGGAAACCCCATGTACTGCAGACATGGTGACAACAGCACCAGCGGCCGCAGCGGCTGCTGCACCGGGCGGCGAACGTGGGGCGGCTGCACCCCGGCGGGGTCGGCGCCGCGCCAGCGCCCAAAGCACTGGCAGCGTCACCCGTCCAGAGCCACAGTCTGGCGGTGCGCTGGCAAAGCCGGTCACCGTGACCATGCCTGTACCGATGGAAGTTGGCGAACCTGGGCCGGCGGGTCACCAGAGACGAATCACGTCCCGGTCTTTGCAGCCAGCTGGCAGCGGCGCCTCTCTGTCAGGCGGCAGCGTCACCTCTGACGGTAACAGTCGCAACGGGCACCCAATATCCGGCATCACCGCTATGACAGTTTTGGCGCCCGCCAAGACACCCGCTGCCAACCGGAAGGTCAATATCCCGGGGCTGGACTGCCGCATGTGCGACAAGTTCATAGTGCGAGCAAATCCTCGGGCCCCGGGAAAGAATTGCCCAGCGGCACACGCATGTGCACACCAGCGCACGCGCCACACAGGGAAAGGGAAGCAATTTGCAGAACTGCATGTTCAGCTTTTCCTAGACCACCGACCAATATACGGCGGCCTAGAGCAGGTCTGCGACGGGTGCGGCAACCTCTTCATCAGACGCACAGCAGCAAGCGCCACGACACCATCTGGTGATCTAGGGGCCCTGGACCAGTGCGACGTGTGGCGCTGCGCCGACTGCCTCGCAGGCCCGGTCGCCGCGACAGCATGCACACTGTCAGGCTGTGACCGTGCATCAGGCCATGATCACATTGCTGACATACACACCCGACCAACGACATGCGCGGCGGCAGCGGGTGGTGCAGCTGTTGGTGGGGGGAATAGCCTGAAGCCAACAGCCGCGCTGCTCGCCGCCGCTAGCAAATGTGGTCCCATACGCAAATTCCTCGGATGCGAGCACCTGGGGGTAGACCCCAGGCAAGCCCATGCATCTACGTTGGACGGTGTGGCAGATGCGCCGCTGCCGAGACTGACCCGGAGCAGCACAATGGGTGTGCTGCCTGGCGAAAGTCGTGCTAGCGATAGCGGCGCAACGATGTCAAGCAACGATCGTGTGCCCAGCACACCTGGCAGTGCCGCAGCTGCTGTCGCAGCGGGCGCTCAGTCTAGCGAATGCCCCAGGGACCCGACGGGATCACACTGGCAAGGCCTGCTGGGGGCGGCTGGCGCACTCGCGCGCAGGGTACGTGCACTGGCCCTTGCCCCCAATCGGGCACGCGTCACGGTGCTTTGCGCTTGGCCGACGGGTACCAAGCTTGGACCCTGCCGCACGTCACGCCGACTGCATATGCGGCCGGCGCCCAGCGACGCGCCAGCAACACAGACCCTGCTGGGCCGGACTTCCTGCGCACCGCTGGTGAGTCAGATGCATGACCTGACGGTCACGTTCAGCTTGCTCTCCCTCCGAGAAGAAGGTAATGACCTGGCAACGGTGTTTGACCAACTCTCCCTTAGGGAACCGGTCGTTGCCAGGTCGCCTCGCCAGCCAGCCGGGAAACGTGGTGAGTCAGACGTAACGCAGGCTGGTGATAACAGCACCCACGCAACAATGACCGAGACAGCACCTGTCACGGCTATGGTTGCCAGTGGAAAGCGCAGTCGACGCAGAGGTAAACACAGACGGCGGACGCAGGAGCGACAGGCCCAGTGCGACAATTCTCGTGCACCCCTGGCACCAGCCACCACACCGCCGAGGGGCGGTGCCTCTGCCCCCTCAGCACCAATATCCGGGCCGGCGAAGGTCACCACCGTGACGGTGGCGACCCGGATACCCTCAACCGTGTGCCATACAGTCACCGTGGAGGAGCAGCAAGACGCGCTGGCAAAAGCCACCAACTATGGTTTTTCCACTTGGCACACGGGCCCGCAGGCACTCCACAAACAGGCGCTTGGGGAAAACACAGCGACGCTAGCACGTGGTGGGGAGCTTCGCCCCGTGAGCAACGTGGGCAACGGCAACTGCCTGATTCATACAGCTCTACACGGCATAGACAGCGTCGCAGTTGAGCACGGACTGCCGGCCCCAGCACTGGTGATTGCCATGCGAGAGGCACTGCTGGACGGGATGGTGGCATACGTCACGCAGGGGGCGGGCAAACAAGGGGCCAGCATGTCATCGATGCGTCAACTGACCGCGCATGCAGCAGCCCAACCTGCGTGTACACGTGAACAATTCGACACGTACGGGACACGCGCTCGCTGCCTCGCAATCGAGTACGGCACAAATGAAACGGACAGCGCGGACAGCGGGCACACGCTCCTGCTGCAACGCCTACAGGAAGAGGGCGTGTGGGGACGGCCCCTCGGTTTGTCTGTGTGGGCCATTGTTGCAGCGGTCTACGCGGTCTCGGTGACGGTGTGGCAGGCCGAGCCTCAGGCCACTGGCAGCACGCAAAAATCAACAGGGCTGGTGCTGGCACAACTGATGGGGCTGCCAGCGGTATTCGCACCGGCAACTCCAGCTCAGCCTGACTGCCATCTGGATGTGCTGTGGACGCCGCCTGGGCTATATACAAATGTGGGACACTTTGAACTGCTTGTCGCCCCTGCGGCAGCTCCGCCCTTGCCAACCACTATGACAGCGTCGGCGACCACTCAAGCTAACAGCACCCACATCACGGCTCCGAGTCGGACACAGCCCCGTACTGCGCTGCAGTTGCCACAGCAGCCTGAGCCACTGAGGTGTCCTTTATGCACACTGGCATTTTGGCAGCTTGGTCAGAAAGAGGACAGCAAACAGCGAGGCAAACTGTCAGCTGCGAGCCGCATGGCACCGGTAGTGGCCCACTTCAACGGTGGTAGCTGCACGAGGTCGATGCTGAACCCTGAGGCGAGCACATCACACTGTCAGCAAAATCTGGCGGCAGCATACGCCAAGGGCATCCGGCAGCAGGTTGATCACGACCCATCCGGTGACCGTGCCCCTTCAGGCAGCAGTACCTGCAACACTGGGGCACACCATGCCAAGCGTGTGCAGGAGATGAGCACCATGTATGGTTGCACGGCAGAAGACTTCCTACGGGCGGTAAGGAAGCTGAGTGCATGCACAGGTGCCTGCGGTCTGGTCCATATGTCAGCCAGCGCGGGGCAGAGGCAATGCGCGCTGACCTCGCCATGCCACACGTGTCGACGGAATGGAAGCGCCCCCACGCGCGCACGCCCGGCAGTACCCCCGGGCCAGTCCGAGGGCGGGGGTGCGGGTAGCGACGGCGCGGCCGCGGCGGCGGGGGCTGCCGCAGCGACACCTCCAAAGCCACCGGCGGTGCCGGCTAGTGGCGCTGCCAACTCAAAGTCCAGCAAGAAACGCCCGGCGGCCACGGCAACCGGCGCGCAACGCCGGCGCCGAACGGCAGCTGCTGCAGCACCGCCTGGCAGCGCCGGCAGCCGCACTCAGTCTAACAGCCTAAGGCTGCAGGACAGCAGCCCCCCCCACGGGACGGCCGTGGGATGGGCGGACATGGACTTGGACCCGCCGGACGATGCCGCGTCACCGCCCCCCCCGACCACCACCACCAGTGGCAGGCCCTCAAAGCCCCAGTCACGAGCATCCCTGGCTTGGGACCTCTCGACGCCCTCGGTCGTCCACGCACTTGACCAGACCAATGAGGCGGATCTACTGCTGCTACGGTTCACCACGACTGCCAACCCCTTCCGCACTCAGCTGCAGTGCACCCAGTGGGCACGGCTAGTGGAGCACGCCACACGACTACTGGCGGACGCCACAGACAGTGCACGTGAGGCGGCACGGGTGCGCCTCCACCATGGTGCCGGGGCGTTTGCTCATCAGGTTTCTCAGACTCTAGTGCAGCGCGGCTACAGGCTGCTGCACCTGCTAGCAGCAATGGCCTTTGGTAGGCAACCGGAGGGAACCGGTATGCCGCCTGCGGCCCGGCTGGCAGCGTTGCTGTCTGGCGACTTTGCGGAGCTACTGAGAAAGACGCTGTCAGCAGCAGCGGCGCTGCGGGCCCCCAAACCAAACAACGCAGCTACGGCGTCGGCACAAACGAACTTCGATGCCGACTGGACGGAGGCTGACTCCAGGCAGCAAACAGCATGCGCTGCCCTCTCAGGCAAGCGACGGGGGGTAGGCCTGGCTGCCGCACGACTAGAGGCGCGTGAAGCATGCGCCCCAGCAGACGAGGTCACGGCACAGGTGCTGGCAGCAAAGCACCCTGAAACTGGCACCCGGCCCGGGGTAGTCGATACGCCAATGGAGCAAGTGCGCGGCCTGGTACGCGACGCCCGGCGGCACTGCTTGCACGGCGCAGGGGTGGCAACGACCGCCGGGCCCGCTGGCAGCGGCAGTCCCGTCTTCGAATCGGGTCAGGCGCATGATCGCAGCGATAGGCCTGAGGATGCTGCCAGCGCAGCCGGACGGCGCCTCGAGGTGGAGGCGACAGACATACTGTCGACCTTGTCCGCAGCAGGGGCGGGGAAGGCAGGAGGGCTGGACGGCCTACGCTATGAACACCTCTTGATGGCCGCTGGGCCTGGTGCACCAGTGAAAGCAGCCACCCGCCCCGTGGGCAGTGCCTCGCCAGGACTAGCTGGTGATTCAGAATCGGATGTGATGGAACCGGCATTCGCCCATCACCTGGCCAAGGTGTTCACGACGCTGCTTGTTGAGCCCGAACTGCTGCCGGAGCAATCGCAACGGCTTCTCCGCGCCGCGGCCCTCTCAGGCATAGGACAGAAGCGGCGTCCGATCGCCTGCTCCAGTGTCTGGCGCAGACTCCTCGGGTCCACAGCGGCACGGGGTGTCAAGGGCAAAATATCGGGGCTGCTGGCCTCCATGTCGCAGTTTGGCGTAGGATACCGGTCTGGCGTCGAGCATGTGGCAGCGCGCGCGCGCGTGTGGCACGAGCTGTATGGCACCACAATCCAGCTGGACTGTGAGAACGCATTTAACAGTGTGGATCGCGCCGCCATTGTGCGGGGACTTATGCTCTTCTGTCCGGAGCTGCTCCCGCACTTTGAGTCCGTATACTGTGGTGACACTGCCCCAGAGATGCGAGTGGAGGTGAACGGTGAAGCTCGCATTATCTGCTCCCACCTAGGGTGCCAGCAAGGGGACCCTCTAGGGCCGCTGTACTTTGCAGTGGCAGCGGCATTCCTACTCTTCTACCCTGATGGAGTGAGTGCGACGCCCGGCAGTATGCCGGCCTACGGCCACAGCACAGCGGAACCGCCAGCCCCGCACTGCGCTTTCCTGGATGACCTCAACGTGCTGCAAGCTGCCTACTTCGACGATGCAGCGGCCGCTGGGGTGGCAGAGGTGATCCGTCGGCTTGCGGCAGGGGGCCTACGCGTTCGACCAGACAAGTCGCTGGCCATTGCCATGCGCGGCACAGTGTTTGATGAAGCGGCCAGAGCACGCCTGCGCGCCCTTGACATACCGTTTGTGGACGCCACCATGCCAGAATCCAGTCAGGGCTTTACGTCGGTCGGGGTACCGGTAGGGCACCCAGCCTATGTGCATGCTGCCATGAGCAAGCATCTTGTTGACGCAGGGACATGGCGATTGTCGTGGCAGCTAGCTGGGATGGCGCGGCATCACCTACAGGCAGCACAATTCATTCTGCGCAGGTCACTGACAAAGCGCATGGGCTTCTTAGCTCGGGTCGTTGACACGGCTTTGAGTGAGACATGGCTGCACGCATTTGACGGGTTCTGTGCATGGACGCTTGAACGCATGCTGCACCTGCACGGCTGCGCTACCGCGGCAGTCATGAAGTCACACCTGCTGGCCGCCTGCACTGCTGGTGACAATGAGGTAGCCAGCAGTGGCAGCGTGCTGGTATTGCCGCGCTTGGGCCCGCCAGAACTCACGGACATCGCAGTGCCACTGCGGGCGTCACGGTTGCCGGAGCGACGAGGCGGTCTGGGCATGCCGCTTTTGGGGCTACTGGCACCAGCCGCATACACGGCCCAGGCATGCACAACACTGCGGCCTGCAATAATTCATGCCACTGTGGCAGCAGGGGCCCTGAGGCTCGGCACTGACGAACACGGCGCAGTCACCTGGTTCGCGCAGCACTCATGCGCAATACGCGAGGACCAGGGACTGCCGCCAATCATCGAGGCCGTGCGACGCTCTACGCGAGCGCTGACAGCTGATGGCGGCGAAAAATCACGCACAGCTGTGGCCGAGCAGCTCCCAGCATCGTTGCTACGGTGGGCAGCGGATACAACGGCCGCAGCGTCGACGCTCCCCACTGCGGTGCAAGCGATCTACGCCGCAACTGCCGTCACGGAGACGGGGACCACTGAGCCAGCCCCACACACCCACGGCATTGTGCCTGGCGCCGAGGCGGCCGCTGCGGCGGCGACCGTACCTGGCCCTCAAGCCGCTGCCGCGGCTGCCTCTTCCACGCCCGCTAAAACACAAACTAGCGCGGAAGAAAGCAGCTGCAGCGGCGGGCAGGAGGACGACGACGACGACTGGGAGGCCTATGCTGACGAGATCTGCAGAAAGGTAGTGCCCCGCCGCCGGCGCGGTCACTTCACGCACGGACTACAAGCCGGCCTTTCAAATGTTCTTCGACGTCAATACGAGGACTGCCTGGTGGAGGACCTAGAGGCTGCCTCGGCTGGTGCCGTGGGCAAGCCGACGCAGGCTACACTTATTGGTGACTTGCGTGACACCAGCCGCCGCCGCCAACAGGCTAGCGCGCGGGTCCTGGCGCAGCTGCGCAGCCAGCGTGCGTCCGGGGCAATGGCGTGGATGAGCGTGCCACCCGCTGCCAATGACCGCCCGGGTGCGGCGCCCATGTCCAGTATGGCAGCAGCCACGATGATTATGGTTGCGATCTTTATAGACGGGTGGGGCATACAGGGCGAGGTGTGCCCATGGCGGTGCAGTGACGTGAGCCCCACCTCCACGCATGCGATCAGCTGCCCCAGCCAGCACATACGGGGGCACAACGCGACACACACTGCCCAAAAGCGGTGCCTACAGCGCATCTTGAGACAGCACCATGTCTCTATTGTCCGCAATGAGGACGCTAGCGTCTTCAAGGTACCGGG
This sequence comes from Tribonema minus, assembly GCA_017506865.1. NCBI lineage: Eukaryota > Xanthophyceae > Tribonematales > Tribonemataceae > Tribonema > Tribonema minus. The sequence continues at coordinate 143,419 of JAFCMP010000156.1, forward strand.
GTATCGGGCGGACACAGTCATTGACCCAGGGTGTCTGCACTTTAGCAGTGCATACCGTAACAAGGGAATAGTGCTAGACACAAGTGTGCGCGCACCCACAGCGAGCTCGTACCTGACAGGCAAAACAAATGCCTCGAACACGGACGGCTATGCTGCTGGGGTGGGGGAGGACGCGAAGGTCAAGCACCACACCGGCACCTTGACGTCATCTTGGGCTTTTGTGCCATTCGTGCAGGAGTCGTACGGACGGCTGGGCAAGCAGACAAGCCTTTTTGTTAAGGAGTTGGCAATGCACTCAGCACTGTGCTCAGGGGGGGGAAGGCAGATGTGTTACGCAAGGCCGGGTTAGCTAAGCGTCAGATCCACATTGAGCTGAGCATATCGCTGGCGCGGGAGTTGGCGGAGCGCGTCATGGCATACACACGTGGAGCGCGAATGCTGGGCTGTGTTGCGGCGCCGGTATCCAAACTCCTAGGGCACAGCGCAGACTAGGCTGCTGCGTTGACGCAAGCTTTTCGATTGCATAGGCAACCCGGCCTCCCTTGGGCCTTTATAAATACAAGTCCATACGTACTCATTTCTTTGACAAATGTCTCAGAATTTGCATTTGATGTCAGATGCAGTCACGGGTGCTCAAACTTGAAGCTAAAGCGCTGCATAGTACAGGTGATGCGAAGTTATTCGTTTTGTTTCGGGTCGCATGGGGGCTGACCCGATTAAACGGGCTTTGCGATAACTATGTACTGTCTACGGGGCCCGGCCGGCGCTGGCTGGCGAGGGCCGCGGCACCTGCTTACTGTGCGATGCGGTGATAAGGCGCTGACGTCGCCATCAGGGGTTATGGCTGCGTTTCAGTTGTCAATCAATAGCGTGGAGCGAGGGATGTGCGGCGGCGCCAGAAGGCACGCGCAGCTGCGAAGTGAAGTTGAAGGCCGAAGAAGCTGAAGTTGACGACTGAGACGCATGCACCATGCACGCGACGGTCACCTGGGGATGGCGCTTGGGGATGCTGGCGTGAGTGTGTGACTGAATTACTAATCCACGGCCCACACGGGCGGGCCCGCCCGCTCGCTTTTGCTTTCGCAACACGAATTTCTTGACTTCAGTTGGGCGGCTGGTCGGTCACGTGCGCGCTGGGCCGGTCGCGAGAGACCAGTACTGGGACCAACACAGGTCTGCAGGCCACGTCGTCAGAAGACAGCACGTCGTCGCAGGTCAGGTCAGCCTACGGAACTGTCTGCTCTCAATGCGCGCTGTCACATCAACCAACATGAAGATACTTCGATATGTAGCCAATCTTGAAATATTGAATGCGTGTGCAAGTGCGCCCTGATCATTGACGATGGCGGTGGCGATGGCAATGACTCTTTGTCTTGTCATGCACAGCACACGATGTAAGATGGCACCCTGGCTTGCTCATGCCAGGTTGACATTGGTCGGCCCCAGGTGTGGGAGCATTGATGAAATTTCATTAAACAAACAGCACAGCGCAGACTAGGCTGCTGCGTTGACGCAAGCTTTTCGATTGCATAGGCAACCCGGCCTCCCTTGGGCCTTCCAAGAATACAAGTCCATACGTACAGCTGGCCAGGATGGCCAGGATGACATGAGGCTATCATTGAAATCTTGCCCTAATTTGGCACTCAATTTTAAGGATTTCTGCGCTGTGGCGCGAGTAAACAAAGCACCCACGAAGCAGCAGAATTTGTATGCCATAATACCTCGACCATAG